>JANHGN010022347.1:0-27962 GCA_024605025.1 Megaceryle maxima | reverse complement strand
GCGGCGGCCGCCGGCCAATGGCGCGGGGCGGGCGGGCGGGCGGCCGCGGTTAACCCCTTGGGCACCGCCCGCGGGGCGGGGGGGTGAGGGGGAGGGGGACGGCCCGGCCTTCGGGGAGCGCCTCGCTAATTACCGGGTTAATTGGCGCCCGTGGCAGGCGCGGCCCCGCCCGCTCCCCTCGGGGGCGCCGGCTGCCGTCCCCGGGGCGGGTTGCGCTGTGGGGGGCCGCGGCCCTCCGGGGTGACGGCCGGGACGTGGCGGCCTGGGCCCAGCTGTGGTGGCCGGACCCCAGCTGCCATGTGCGAGGCCGGCCGCGGCCCGTGGCCTCCGCTGCGGTGGCCCCCGCTGCGGTGACTGCGTCCTCCCACGTAGCCTCAGCCAGGGCCTTGCCACGGCGGCGCGGGCCTCACCACGGCGGTCTGTCCCTATCCGGGTGCGGGTGTCACCAAGGCCGGGCACCGTCGTCGCTCGGCCGCGCTCCGGCGGAGCGTGCGGCGGAGGGCAGGGATGCGTGATGGCACACGCGGGGCCGAGGGCGGCTGTCGTTTGCGGGTTACGGTCCCCGGTGCTCGCACGCGTCGGTGGCGGGGCCGCCGCAGATGCGGTGATGCGTGTGCTCCCGTCATGGGGCAAATGCGAAACCACAGGGTGGTGCTTGGCCTCGGCCCTGGCCCAGCTGCACTTCCCCTGCCACCTCCAGCTGGTTTGGACAGTTTGTGGGTTACTTAAAAAAAAAAAAAAAAAAAAAAAAAAAAAATTGCTTGGGGACTTGAATTTTTTTTTTTTTTTTGTCCTCCGCTTGACTGACTTTCTCACACTCCTATTCCCATAGTCTGCCAGCTAAGCCTGAGTCATCCTGCCAAGAACTAGACCTGGCCTATTGAAAAATGTGCTCACTTGCTCTTTCTTTCTGCCTCTTTTCTCCCCTTTTTTTTTTTTTTTTAGTATACACAGTAATGTTTTTCCACCTCCTCCAGTACCTGATCTGCACCTGTACAGGGCCAATCCCACACATATCACCTGATCTCGCCCTTTCAGAGACCGTGAGAAAAATAAAGTTCAAGAAAGAAGAGACATGTTTGCAGATCTCACCGGTGCAAAGCTCTCCTCTGCAGAGGCTTGCCTGCTGAGCCTTCAGAGTTTCAAAAAAAAAAGGAAAATAAATAAAAGGGAGAGTGTCATGTTTAAAATTGCAGAAAGGTACAAATCCAGGCTTTCTTTCAGCTCCTTGATGGAGCCACAAGCCTTTTGATTTAAAAACAAAGAGCAGCCTTCAGCGTGTAAGATCTAGCTTCAGATGAGCAGTATTTGACGTAAGCTTCATTTAGCCAAACATTCGGACAAACTCGAGCGAGGAAAAGCTCGAGGCTGCCCTGGGAAGTCACGACCGAAAAGCCTTTTCGCAGTCAACTTTATGGGGAAATCGGAGACAAACGATTAGCGTGGAAACAGTTCTGGAGAGCCTAAAAAGTTCTCCGCTGGACCAATATTTTTTTTTTCTATCGATGCTATTTGCGCATATTTGGGGGAAAACAAAGGAAAGTTACCGCAATTACTGAGCTGCTCGACCTTCTCCAGGGATTTGCAAACGGCTCAGGAGATGCGGGGCTGGGCAGCCCGGTCCCTCCTTGCCGGGGCGGCGGGTGGGGGGGTTGAGAACGGGCTGCGGTTCTGTCGGTGTGGGTGGTAGCTGAGGAGCTGCAAACCGCCTCTAATTGCCTGCAACAGGTCCGTGTGTCTGGGGGACGGCAGCGGGGCGGGCAGCGAGAGCAGGCTGTGCTTAGGAGCTGCCAGCGCCCACCCACGCCAGGGACCTGGGAAGCGCTCGGCAGCAGCTCCCCTTTGCCTGCGCTCCCACCCTGCCTCAGCCCAGCCCCTGCCCACCGCCGAGCCCACGGGGAGAGTTTCGCTTTCGGGGCGTGCGAGGAGCCAGGCTGCGGGGCACTGGTCCCCCAAAAGCATTCGCTTCGGTGGCTCCAGGGACTGAGCTATAACGGGGCAGTCGGGAGGCAGTGACACTTGGTGTCCCGACTCCTCATCTCCTCCTCCACCGGCTTGCTGCAGTTAGATGCTTTACACGTGCAAGGGTTGCGATCCCCAAGCGGAAGCGCATCTACGTGTGAATTCCCCGGGGATCAGGAGAGGAAGGGAGGATTTGCATGGAAGGATGTCTCTGGGAATGAAGTGACAGAGACCACGTTTAGGCTGGAAGAAGGTGGTGAGGGGGTTTGTCACTGTTGAGGAGAGCTGCAACAGATCCTCTGGGCTTTTCCAGCCCTGCCTTTGCTTGTGCAAAAGGTGTCAAAGGAGAGAGGAAGCCCCGAGGTAAGGGGCTGCCCCAGGGATTGGGTTGTCCCTTGTCCCACAGTCCTCCAGCAATGTTTTTGTCTTTGCTCAGGCAGTCATCTTAGGTTACAAGTTGGCAATTGTCCAAACAGATTTGGGAAGAACCTTTAGATAGCACATTAGAGCATTACTGACTGGCAGAACATCTCAGAGGAAAAATTTGTTGGCAAGAAAATTTAGACTAGTCCTCTTTATGGGCCCAGGGGTAGGAAGGTGGAATAAAATAGGCTGCTGCTGGTGTGGCATGCAGGAGGTGAGGAAGTGGCAGGGCTGGCTCTGCCTGCTCTCCAGTCCTTTGGGAAACAGCCAAGATGAGCAAAATGTGCTTTTAGAGATCCAAGAGCCTTAATATGCAAAGCTTGCAGGATCCTTGAAATAAAGAAAATAGAAACCCAGTTGCTTTTAAGAGCTGGAGTACAAGCTGGAGCCCAGGAATGGCACACCAAGCCTTTTCTCTTTGGGTCACAGGCTGAAAATCTAGCCAGGCTGCAGCTCAAAGTTGTCATCACCCTGAAGGCTGGAAAACATGTCCCTTGTGCAGATGCCTCCTCTCCTGAGCACATGCCTCCACTCGCGGTTCCAGTCCCAGGAGCTGTTGTGCAATCCGTATCCAACCGGCTCCCCTGGGAGGTGTGATCTCAGAATCTTTGGGCGCAGGTTTCAGGGTTGATTTCCCTTCCATAAACATTTGCCAGATCTTTGGACAAAGTCACTTTCAAACTGACTTCCTGACAAAGCTCCCTAGATGAAGCAAAGCTTTCATGGATGTTGCTCCCATACACCACAGGTCCCTGTGGTAAAGAGGGCAGCTTTCATGCAACAGTGTCACTGCCCAGCCCTCCTGACAGCAGCAGCAGCTCACTGGGTAGGATGGCAGCCCTGTTTTATGGCAGATCCTGCCCTCTCCTTTCCACGGGGGACCCATTTCCCAAGGGCCTGATGAGACCTACTAGCAGATGAGCCTCGGGGGGTTCACATAGCAGCTGCTCCCCTGGTGAGCACACGCCTTGCAGGAGCCACGCTCTTTCAGCTGTTCCCTGGCTGCTGCTGCAGAGGAGAAGCTGAAGTGCTTTTTCATTTTACTCCTGACTGTGTGAGTCAGGCTGGGTGTGGGATAGCTCTGGCATTCTGTGGTGACACCCCCTGTGCTGGGGGGGCATCTGTGGGCTCCAGGAACTGGTACCCACATGACCAGGCAGGCATCTCTGGGAATGGCGCAGGAAGCTGTGGGATGAAGAGGCTGAGGCTTTGCTGGAGTAGCGAAGTACCACTCCAAGAAACTCCATCACTGGTAGGGATAGGCAATGAAGAACCATCTTCATCTTCCCTTCCCATCCCTGCACAGGCTGGAGCACAGCTCTGCACCGAGGAGGGCTCTGGGACAAGAGCCAGGGTACCTGGATCTCTTGCTAAGCTGATTCCTCTTGGCAGGCTCCTATCCTTCTGAACCAAGGAAACACTGATGGGGAGCTGGCGGGGAGGGCATTTTGGCAGCTGTGAAATGCCACCCATGTGGATGGGAATTCCCTTCCTGCTCCGATACCCACGGCGTTGCTTCAGAAGATGGCTGGTTGGGCTGGAGCAGCCGCATGTGCTGATGGGCATGAGATGGTGCAGCCCCAGCTTTCCCTTTGTGCCTTTGCAGAGCCTTGGCTCCAGCCTGGTCCTCTGCTGGCAGCAAGGGCTGGGTGCTGGCAGGCGCTGCAGCTAGGAGCAAGTTCTGGGAACATCCCCAAATTGTTTGCAGGGTTTGGACTCGTATCTGCTGCTGCCCTTGCCAGCCAGAGGCTGGGAGCTGACTTACGCTCTTCTCTTAGAGATGCTCTTTCCATGTGACATGACCCGAGTTCACCAGACCATGAATTTTCTGGCTGTGGAAGGGCAGTCCTGCTCCAGCACAACCCCTATCTTTGCAAGATACAGCAGCTCCAGGCAGAGGGACATACAGATCTTGGAGGTCTGTTCCAGCCTCACAAATTCTGTGATTCTGTGATACAGCTGAGCCTGCGTCCCTTGGAGAACCAGAAATAAATGCGCAGTCACTGCTGTGCTCTGGAGAGGAGAAGGAGCGTCTCTTGGCTGTCATCCTCTCCCTGTGTGGTGGGAGGTGTTGGCAGAGAGAAATGAGTTATTTATTTATTAAGATCCCACTTGTGCTGCTGCCTGAGGCTGCTGTCTCTGTGCTGGAGCTGTGCTGTCTGCAAGCTTGCAAGGCACAGGGAGACCCTGCAAGCCATGGAGCCCGGCTACATATATGAAAATACCATGAGTTTGGCTATGGTGAGGCTGAAGGAGTCATGCAGGGCTCATTGGCCCAGAAAATGTCCCTGTCCCAAATGCCGAGCAGGAGGCACTGTCTGGAGACCCTCCAGGTGAAGGTGGATGTGCTTTAGCTCCACATCCAGAGTTCAGCCCCCGCCACGTTGCTGCAGCACTTGTGCACTGAGCCCTCTGTGATCCCTGGCATGCCGTGGCTGTAGGAAGCCCTGCAGGCTTTTCCAGAACATGTCTTTTAAGTCAGATCGGACCAGCAGTGTGGTTTGCAGCCCAGCTGTGCACAGCTGGATCGACAAGGCCGGGGGGTAGGAAGACACAGGAGGGAGCGTGGTGAGTTGGGAGCCTTGCCAGCCATCCTCAGTGTAGGGAAACTGTGCCTGGGTGCGTCAGCATGCTCTCCAAATCCCAGCAAACAAGCCCTTGTCTGTGCCCCCTTTGCCCCCTTGCCCTGGCCCTGCTGGCACCCGCAGCCAAGGGCAGGTGGGAGCCACACCACGTGGCTCCCTGGGGACTCAACCTTCACCGACTGCAGGCCATGTAAATCCCACAGGGCCAGCCCTTGACCGCAACATCTTTGCTCCTCTGCAGAATGATCAATCATATTTTCCAATGCGATTCCTTCTCCTTGGCATTAATCAGTAAAAGCAAGCAGCCTGGGCTGAGTGCTGCCCCGGAGCTTTCTGTTCATTTCACCAGCTAATTGTCATATATGCCTGATGCCATGAATCTGCAGTGAGGAAACTGATGTGTAAACTGCACATTATCCTCAAACCTTGGCAACTGTGGTAATGCAGCAAGAAAATATTTGGGACCTTTGAGAGGTGTTGCGCCAGGCAGCTCTGCTGAGGGCAGTGCAGGCAGGGTGGTCAGCACTGGGGTTGCGTGCGCTGCAGAGGGCAGGGACAGGAGCCTCAGACCCCTGCTCTGACCTGGTTCCAGAGCCCTTGGGACACCAGGCATTTCACCTTGACATATGGGATTGGCCACAGCTTGACAGCCATCCCATTTCTATTATTCCTATATCCGTTTATTCAAGAAAACACAGGATACTTTAGGGTACAGTGCTTTGCTACTCCATCATAGAGCCTTTGCACAGCCAGCGTCTTTCCTGAAGTGGTAAGTAGATGGACTCTGATAAATCCAGGGTAGGATGAATCATTTGCACTTGGCGCCTGATCTCCCCATTGTCTCCAGTTTTGTTTTAGCTTGGCAGCATTACGGAGAGAATTAGCCTATCTCGCTAATGTTTTAATGTATATTTAATTTGAATACTGCATTCCTAAAATCAATATTCATTATTCAAGGTAATAGCAGAGCTAAAATTAATCCTTTGGCTCTATCAAGAATATCAGGCTGATCATATGTTATTAGGAGTAGCGACCTCACGAAGACACGTCTTCATACACAGGGGTAGGGCAGCGGGATGCGGTGCTAAGCCGCGTGGCAGCACATCCTCATCATCACCCCTGCTGCCTCTCTGAAGAGCCAGATCTTGCCCTGCTCCTGCCTGCCGCAGTCCTGCTGAGCCAACCGAATTACACCAGAGTTAAGGCCTGGCGGCGGGTGAGGCGATCTGGGGCACACAGGGGTGATGGTGTTTTGGTTATTTTTCTCCCCGGGGCAGTCAGACCTGCCATGGGAGGTGGTGATTTGAAATCCTCAATTAACACATTTTGGCAGCAGAGCAGGGTGCGTGTGAAGATGGAGTGGTTTTCTCCCTTATTTTCCTTTCTTCCCTTGCTGTTTTGCAGCCAAGCCCCTCCATTAGCCCCTTGGCCACTGACATGTCTTAGCAAGGGGTGGGATTTTTTGAAAACTACTGTTCATGCTCCATTCATTTTGGTTGCCCACGGCTGTACGTCTGCTGGTCCAGAGCTGTGTGCCTGCCCTGGTGCTGGAGAATCATCTTTCTCATGCAAGAAGAGGAAAGGTTGAGAACTTTTACATGCTAGTCAAGAACTGATGTGTTACTAATTACTGTAATAGACAATATTATCCCTCAGAGGATGTTGCTATTTTATAAACAAGGGGATAATTTACAGCTCAATTAATTAAATCATGAGTTAATTGCCAAGCGTAATGAATAAATACATTTGCAAGTAAAACATTTAATTTGCACAGATTCCAGGAGTCTAGGCATTACCAGGCAGATTGTTATTTGATAAGTAATCTGAAATGACGTTTATTTTCACATGTAATCCAAATGATGAAATGTCTTGAAATGAGATTTCAGGGGCCTTGTCCTTCCTCCCCTGCAATGAAGGGCAGTGTTTTCATCTGCTGCCTTAGAAATGCATTCAGGCTGCCTGGGGAGCACAAGGCAGGAATCCCCCAGGAGCAACACGGAGAACAGAGCAGCAAACCTAAGTTCATGCAGGTGCAATTTTTTAATACTACAAAAAGCAAAGAGAGACTATAAAGACAAAAATCAGAGATGTCTGCAGTGGGCTGGGATGTTTCACATCAGTGTTAGCTGATGCAGGATGACTGCGGGGCTGTGAAAAACACAGGCAGGAGGTTAGTGCCATGGTCTGAGCACCAGTGGGGCCTCAGCTCTGTGCAAGGATGCAAATGGAAGCATCAACAAATAAACCCAGCAAAGGGGGCTTTTGCAGCCCACTGCTGTCCATGCATGTCCATGCATGCTCACAGTGCAGGGGGCTGCAGGATGTTGTGGTGCTAGTTGCAGACAGGTCCTGTTCTGTAGGGTGTGAGGGAGCCTTGCCTGCTGCCTGCCCTCTGCCTGCCCTCTGCCTGCCTTCTGCCTGCCCAGTGCCTGCCTCCTGCCTACCCTCTGCCTGTCCTCTGCCTGCCCTCTGCCTGCCTCCTGCCTGCCTCCTGCTTGCCCTCTGCCTGCCTCCTGCTTTCCCTCTGACTGCCCAGTGGCTGCCCACTGTCGTGCTGGCTCCTGGAGCTGGGGCTGGCACTCACTGCCCCAAATAAAAAGTCCTGCAAACAGTGGGCACCTGCCCTTCAGTTGCTGCTATAATTATAATAATCTTGGAATTATCTTGGGCTACTGGTGCCCTTTTGCAGGCTCATATCTTTATTGGAGGCTGTTAAATCCAGACCTCACAACAATAATAACATGACTACAAAGCATTTATAAGAGAAAAGTACGTGGGAATAAGGGAGATACTGAGATCCCAGCCAATTTCAGCACAATACAAGTCTGAAGTATCCTTATAAAGTTAACAAGTCAAATTTAAATGTATACAACGCTCAGGAGCATACAGGAAACACGATCAGCCAAACCTTCAAAGGCACATCATTGTCTTTCATTGTCTTTCAGAAAGTCCACTGAAAGACTCATGCCATAAAAAAAGGTGTATTCACATGGCTGATGCAGTGATAAACCCGGTGGAGAAATGCCAGCAGCCGGAGCGGGCAGGGATGCTCACTGCAGGTACGGTACAGTGGCCCAGTCCATTGTTGTGGAGCACTTTGCCCTGCACTCTTGGCTGCTGCCCCGCAATGCAATGGGGTTCTTCTGGTGTAAATCCGGGGAATGTTTGGCAGATGACTTCCTCCGAGGCAAGCAGCAACCCTTGCTACCAGCTTTATGGTAGGTGACACAGCCTTTGCAATCCTGCTGCTGGAGAGAGGCAAGAAAATAGTGCTCACGGCTTGTCTGGCACAGCAGCACATGGTGGTGAATTCCCTTTCCCCTGTGACATAAGCACCCTGTATGCCACAGGCAGGAGAGGAGAAGAGGTAGAAGCAGCTGCTTGTGTTGCACACCCGGGAGGTTGTCCCTGCTTTCTCCTTGGGGCCAAAGACACCTGTAGATTTGGAGGTTGTCTGACGTAGGCACCTGGAGAACAGCTTGTTGGAATGGACCTTGCAGAGTGTTGCAATGTGGAAACTGTGCCAAAAGGTCCCAAGCTTGCACCTGTTTAACTCCCTTAGGTACCAGATTAATAACCAAATGTGCTCATGAAACACCAGAGACTCAGAGCTCTTTCAGCTTGCCTGGGTGGTGTTGGCATGGTCAGCTTACTGTGCCTCATCTTTCCTTCTGTGTGTTATTTCTGGACAGCAGGCTACATTCTGCCTTCATCATGTGGCATTGTGTGTTTAAACATTTTGCCCTTCCAAATGCAAGAAGCAATGCCCCATGACTTGCAACCAGCCACACTCTCTAAATAGCAAAGCTTCCAAGTAAGCTAGATTGCAAACCATCCAAAGGCTGCAGTAGAATGGCACAGAAGTGTCAGGAAAATGCTCTGCCACAAAGACACTGGAAAAATCAGTCATTTCATGGCTTGTTTGTGACTAGGAAGCAAAACCACCCCAATTTGGTGCCTCTGAAGAGACCAGCAGATCTGGGATGCATGTTGCAGGACCTGGCGTGCAGGAATTCATGAACCATAAGGCCTTGTCAAAAATAATTTTTAAATGAAATGCAGTGTCCTAGCAAAACACATGCCTGAGACATAAAACAAAACCAAAGTACAAAATGTGGTGTTTAAAGGCTGGATTCTGTCTCAACTGAATAGAAGCCACATGCATGCATCTGAGATTTTGGCCTGATTTGAAACTCTGCTGGTGGAGGCAGCAGCAAGAGCAGGCAGAGGAAGGCTCCAGCTCCTTTTACAATCTTCTAGACCAGCCCAGCCTTTCTGCACCTCCCTGAGAGTGAAAAGGCTTCTGACACCAGCCCCTCTGTGCGTTTCCTCTCCAGCTGCAGGATGGAGGATGCCAGGGCTGCACTGGGCAGCGTGGGGGCTCAGCTGCCCACTTCACACCATGTGCAGGCAGCAGTGAGGCTGCTTCCACCTGCCTGAAAGCCAGGTCAGGACCCGCAGCTCCATGCCTGTGCTGCCCTGGGTGGGTTTGGGGCTGGTGAGCTCCCAGTGACACCACTGTGCACCGAGTGTCCTGCAAAAGTGCTGGTACCAAGGCTTAACCTTTAATTGTGGAGAGGAAGAAATAATGCTGGCAAAATATTGTCAAATACTTCAAATTAATGATTAATTCTAGATGGAGTGATACTGTTTGATGTGGTCTTTGCTGGTTTAAACAAGAGAGAGGTGATTCACTCTAAAAGAATTTATAAAAACACAAGTATTTGCTCATGGACAATAAATACTGGGGCAGATAAAAAGAGGGGATGAAGTGTTCGGCATCATGATAGCAACTCTGCTTGAGAAAACTTTTGACCTTCTCACATCTTAAATCAATGTGTCCCCCACCTCACTCTCCTCTGGGCCTGCCCTTGAGGCTGAGGGGACGGCTACGTGGAAGCGTGACGGGCTTGCCGTGGGCTGTGCCACCAGCAGGTCCCCCTGTCTCCCTCACATCCCCGCAGAGAGGCTCGGGCACTCGCTGGCGCCCAGCAAGGGGCACGGGGCAGCACCCAACAGCAGTTTACACAATCTGTGTACACAGTGTAATCTGTCAATTTGCCTGTTGTAAATGTAAGTGTCTAAACCCGGAGCTGAAGCTGCTGTGGTTTGCTGAGCTGCTCTGCCTGGGAAGCTGAGATTTATGCTGCCTGCTCACAAGAGAGGCATCCCATCCCATCCCTTCCCATCCTGTTCCATTCCATCCCATCCCACACAATCCCACCCTATCCTGTTCCATTCCATCCCACACAATCCCATCCCATCCCAGCATGGGCAGGAAGGATTCCTGCAACAGATGGCTGCAGGCAACAGAGAGCCCATAAATAACCCAGGCAGAGCTGTGGTGGAGACACCAGCAGCACTATGTATTCCTCACAGCACCTGAGGGCCATTGGATGTGTACCTGAAGGAGGGAGCCTACCTTTCCTATGGGAATGAAGCAGCCAGGATAACTCCCAGACCTCACTGGGGCTCTGCCAGTGCCATTAAGGTGTCGGTGTCCACTGATTACCCTGACATGATGCTGGTTTTATTGAGACAAGGCTAGCCACTTGCACTTTGAAGGGTGGCTTGGCACACACCATCATCAGCTGTCTCCTCCTGGGAAGGGGTCTGGAGACTCTTTTCACTCTGACCTTTTTTTCTTTATAAAAATCTAACTATTTTTTGCCCTGAAATTAACAACATAGGGGTGAGCATGTGGGGTGGACAGGGCAAAGTTCCTGAGCTCGTGTCCAGCCTTGCCGTGGTTGCTGCAGGGTGGCCCTGGTTGCAGCACCTGGCCATACGTGGCTGATGGAGCGGAGCCGGGGGTACGTAGGCTGTTCCCCTAACCTGCGGCTGTTCCTGCAGCATCACCTCGCAGGCTGTCAGTGAGCCTTTCATCGCAGACCCTACTGACATCATCCTTTCCAAAACACCTGAGCTCTCCGTGGTCCCTGTGCTCGTAACACTTGGAAGTGACAGCGGCTTCTGGTTTCAATTAACTAGGGGCAGTTTGGGGACTATCTGATTGCATGGGAGTGGAGGGGAGAGGAGAAAAGGCCTCTCCAAGCAGTGGCGATGGAGTGTGTGGGTGAGGACTTCTGAAAAAAGCAGATGGTTTCTTTCTTTCCTTCCTCCTTCTTTTCGTTGTCTTTTTTTTTTTTTTTTTTTTTTCCCGAGTGCTGTGGAACAGACAACCCAACAGCACATTTTTCACCATCAAAGCTTTGCTGAAGGGAATTCTCTACCGCTATTTCATTTCTTCCTGATGTTCACAGATCGTAAAGTAAACGGCCTCTGGAGGACATGGAAAGCAGATCTGTCCTGGGGTCACAGCAGAAGAGTGGCCTGGCTCCCCTGGTGCTCAGCAGCCTTTCCCCGGCGGTTGGCAGCCAGGGGCAGTGCACATGCATCTTCCTGTGGATGCTGGGTACCACACATGGCACCACAGACAGCTGCTGCCGACACAGGACTCTGGGATGCACAGAGGTTTGTGGAGATCCATGACCTCCACCTTGTACATCTGCACAAGGATAACAGCCATGAACAGAGGCTGCTTGCAGCAGGGGAAAGCAGGCACCGAAGTCCCTGGGCTGGCCCCACTAACTAGGTTTGTTGGTGCTGGCCTGGGAGGAGACACACCTGAAGGTCAGCAAAAGGCAGATCCCACCTGAAGCCTTCCTCCTGCATCCTTCCCATGGTCATGCAGCATCCAGGGATCCCAAATTTTGTGTCTCTGGGAGATACAGGGAGGGATGAAGCCATAATCCCATGAAATCCCAGCCCACAGTGTGTCAGTCCCTGAAATTACTCTTACTTGTGTGCAACATATTCAATGCCTTTTAGGAGAAAGGTAGTTGAAGGAGATATAAATGGAAAATAAGATTGAAGGGCAGACAGGGCTAGTGAATTCTGTCAGGCTAATCTGAGATACGCTTTTTTAGGACACCATTTTTAGACCTGGCAATGCTAGCTGATTGCTGCCTGCTGTGACGCATAGCAGTGCTGGCCATGATCTGGGAAGATGATCTTTGAAAAGGAGTGAGAATTTAGCCCAGGAGCTGCAGTGTGGGGAGGGACAGGAGGAAGGGACTGTGGCCTGTTGTGCCTGGAGGGCTTGGGGAGGACACTGATGGTTCTGGTCTTCTTTCAGCAGTGAGTTGGACACAAAAAATGGTGCACTTGCTTGCAAAATGTGTTTCCCCAGCCAGGACAGTGAGATATGGAGGCCAGTATGCAGCTGGGAGCTGCTGCCCCATCCTCTGGGGCTGCATGCAAGGGCAGGCAGATGGACAACGTGCTTGTTACACATGCATGGCCAAGTCAGGGGAATTAAACTGCAGAAGGGGATGACAAAACTGCCATAAAGACAGATGGGGCTGAAATGATCACTGGGACTGGGAGGGTCTGGAGCAACTCCCAGCAGAAGTGGCAGCAGCCAGAAAATAACATCATTGCTTGCTGGAGTCTGAACCACACAGGGAGAGGGACAAGCTGGTGTGGGGTGGTGAGGCATGCTTTTTGCAGTGAGCCTGCAGAGGAGGTGCTGGAGGCAGAGGTGAGAAGTAACCAGCCCCACAGGGTTAATCACTGGGTATGTGTTACGCTTGTCACCTCTGACATCAGCTTTATGCCTTGAAGACATCTCTTGCCTAAGGAAAAGCCACTTACAGGCTCCATACCCTGCATGGTGAAGGGCAGTGACCCTGGACTGGGATGTGGGTTGCACTGAAGTGATGATGCACAGCAATGCCACCCCATGCCACTATGCTGCTGGTGGTGCAGAGCTGCAGTGCTGAGCTGGGTCCACTCCCATGGCCTGGGAGTCCAGGGAGCTGCTGACCCCACCTTGGCAGGTTTTGGATGGAAGCAGGCTCCCTGTGCATGTGCTCCAGCCCCACTGCCCTCGTGCCCTGGGGACGCCGGGCGAGGATGAGGGCACCTCTCACCTCCTCCCCACCTGCACCTTGGGGACCCATTCATCCCTTCCACTGAACTGGGAGTGGGGGCCACGGGGTGAGGATGGCCACAGGGCTCCCTGGCAGCTCGGCACAGTCTGCCGGGGTTCTGGAGCCAGCCCAGCCAAGGAGTTGATGGTTTTCACACCCTGTCAGGCTGATGAACGGCCCTGCTCCCTCAGCGCTCAGCGCCTGCAAGGGTCAATTACAGCGATTACTTCAAGGAGTCAAACCGGCTGCCGGCAGCGCTGGGGAAAATCTTTGTCTCGGGTTTGGCTTTGTCACAGGAAGGAAAGAAGTGCCTGGGCTGCGGTGGGGGGTGAAAGAGGCTTTACTGTATGCACGGCAAAAGTCAGCGGGTGGCTGGGTGTTTGGGGGGCAAGAAGGTTCCCCTGGCGCCAGATGCCCTGTTCCAATATGACTCTGAGCAGCAGCCAGGGCCTGTGCAGCCTCCAACCCTCTCAGTGACTCAAGAAACGCCTAAAAGTATCTCAGCAGTTGTAAGGAGGCAGTTAGTGGAGCCTTCAAAACTAGACGTGATGATGTAACATGAGAAACAGAGAAGTATGAAACTCTGGCAAGTTAAAAGTGAATTCACAATAAAAGTGAATTAAAAGTTTGGGGAATAACTTGCTAAAGGCATTAAAAGCTGAAAATAAACATGTTTGCAACCATGCCTGAAGCAGGAAACCAGACAGTGAGCTGGTGCAGGTTGTGGATGATGGAGGCACAAACTGAGCACCTAGCAAGGCAAAGTCTCAGCAGAAAATCTGAGGGGTGGTTTGAAGATTGGGGAGGATGCTCAGGCAGTGCCCCTGTGGCAGACTTCATGTGAAGCTGTGCCAGGGGGCCCGTCCCACGGCAGGGACCTGCTGGAGACATCTTCCAGCAAAATGAGATGCTGTGGAGTGGCACGTGCCTGGGAAGAGGCAATGTCAGCCCAGCCAGGGTTGGTACCCAGCTGCTCCTGCCATCCTGGGGCAGAGGATTGGGAAGGCAACATGAACTGTAGCCAGAGGGACTCAGGGGATGTCATGGGCAATTTGAGAGAAGTCATCTATAACTGCGTGGGTCAACAACAGTGCATGGGGAAGACTCAACACCACCTTGCAGGAGGAAGCCATGCCTCACAAATCATCCAGGTCACTGAGCATGGGGAGCAGAGTGATGCGCCAGTCATGGGGCAGCAGCACTTCTAAAATGGTTTTGCCTTGGCCCTTCGCCAAAAGCCTCTGAATACCCAATGAACTGGAGGGACATTTGCCTTGCAGGGAGAAAACAGGTGGTTAAAAGACTTGGGGTAACCAAATATAAAGCTTACTGCTGAGCAGGGGCTCAGAGAATTAAACTTCTGGCTCATAAACAGGTGGATGAATTTCTATATTGTAAAAGCAAAGCAACCATGTACAGGAAAGCAGCCCTAACTGGCTATGCAAAACACTGACCTCCTCTTCAGTGATGCTGGGTGAGAGTCAGGACAGCAAGTGTAATGCATGATTAGGAAGGAGAGAGAGAACAACTAAGTAGATCCTCCTCTTGAGTATTATGTGCAGCTCCTTCTTCTTAAAAAGGATGTAACAGGAAGAAAGGAGTATGAAGAAAGGCTTTAAGGATGTTTAGGAATAGGGTGGAGGCATAGTGAGGAAAGATCTGAAAAGATCAGATGTCCAGGTCACATAAGCTTGGAGAAGCTGAAGGGAGATGATAAAGGTTTCAGGATCCAGAGTGGCAGGTGGAGGCAGAGATGGCATCGAACAGTGAAATCATGGTGAGAAAAAGTCCAAACCAAAAAGGAGGAAGCCCTTGCCTTCATCAGGCACTGCTCAGCTGTGAAACCCTCTGCCACAGGCTGTTGTGGCAGCCAGAAGCACACAAGATGGGGAAAGCTGCACCCTCGGATGCTCTGAATCAGCCTCACACACCAGCTGTGAGCAGCTGGGAGGGAGCTCTGCTCCCCTGCCAGACCTGTACCTGCTGCTGTCATAAGCAGGGGCTGGAGCCTGGCACTGCTCCCACAGGAGCCAGAGTATTTCAGCACCTGTGAGCTGGTGATCCTTAGCCTGGGAAAGGGGTGAGGGAACCAGAATACCAGACCATAAGGCTGAGCTGAGCACATGGAGGCACCTTCTGAAATGCAGAGAGTCACGGAGGGAGCTGTGTCCCAGTGCTTTGCTTCCCATGTGCTGTGCCCTGTCTCTGAGCTTCCAGGCACAAATCCTGCCCTTTCTGCCACTGCTGCCTCCACTGCACAGTGCCTTTGCCCCTCCCTGGCTTTTATGAGAAAGAATTGACCAAGATTTTCTCTGACAGACTGAAAAATATCTTGAGTCAGGACGAAAAAGAAGCTGAACCTGCCTCTGCGTTGCTCTAGGGCTGTCCTGGGTGTCTGGGCTGTGGATGCTGGATGCACAGCCTGCTGCACCTGCAAGCAGAGCGAGGTGGTGGGGCAGAAGGGCTTGGCTGTCATGGCAATGTGTGGCTTTTAGCAAGCTGTTTTTCTCTGGTGCAATGGCATTTGCTGCCTACAAGGCTGTCCAGCCCTTCTCTGAACCTGCAGTACTGTCAGAAGAGCTCAGTATCCTCCATGGCTCCAAACCAGCATCCAACTCCTCAGCCGTAGGCAACCCAGGCTCCTCCTGCCCACATCAGCCAGCCTGGCCAGCACCCATGCCCGACACCCCAGCAGCCGCCCTTGGTGCCACCCTGACCCCTGTCGCGCACGCGAGGGCCGGGGGCAGAGGCCCGGCCGCCAGCATCGCTCACCCTCCGGGCTGCGGACCGGGGGTGGGATTTGCAGAGATTATGCCAGAGGAATTACAAAGGAGCAGACTTTCCCACAGATGCTTCAATCGTTGCTCTGAGAAAGTGTGTGAGCTGAGGCAGCCTGCCTGCCTCACGGTGCTTTGGGGAACGCACAGGAACAGCACACACAGTTTTTAATAATTAAGTAACTTTAATTGTCCTGGGAAAGCAGTGCTTGCCTTGGGGCACTCTGCGCAAACTCATAATTAATGTTACCGGGAGAGATTACGGGAAGGAGAACTGAGAAATGATTCACTTTTGCTTTTTAAGCCTCTCCGTGTTAAAGCTGTATTATCCCCCAGTTTAAAGCCTCATTTAGCTGTGAAGAAAACCAGTGTACTCATGGGGGAGGTAGGGGGAAGGCAGGCAAAGCACCCTGACAACTTACAAACAGCCATGCAAGTCTCCACTGCCATCCATGGAGGGATGGGAGCCGGCGGCCAGTGTGGCTGAGAGCATCCTGGGTGTGCTGAGCAGCACCATGGTGGAGAGCCTGGAGGGATGAAGGATGCTCATCATCAGCCCAGGCCTGGGGGACAGTGTGTGTGTAATTCCCACGTGCACTTTCTTGCTTGAAGGCTTCAAAGGCAGCTGGCAACACAGGAGCTGCCAGTTAGTACTGGGGCAAAGACTGGTCTCTCCCAGTCCCCCCCTAGAAGTGCACCAGAGGGCCAGATCCTGGGGAGCCCGAATTTGGCAAAGCAAGACCTCCTCCTTGGAGTCAGACGATGACTATCCCTTTGTACACCAGATTTATTCCAAGTAACTAAAATAAATGCTTAGAACCCTAAACCTGGCCACACTCCTGTGCCACGACCAGCTCCCAGTCCTCCTGGGGCCTCTTTCCTGTGGCTGGTGCTTTCCTGTGGCACTGCATCCTCTGGCTCAGCCGTGCAGGGAGCAACACTCCTCTGGGACATGCCTGGTGTGGGTGGTCAAAGCCCCCGTGTCGGGGCACATCTCAAGCAGGTTGAGCCTCAGAGACCTTTGGACTTCCCGGGAGCCCCGGCATCCCCCAGCCCACCTCCCCATCCAGCTGCCTGCCTCTCTGGGGCTGCTGAGCCAGGGAGGATTCATTCAGCTCACAAGCGATGCTGCGAGCCAGCGCAGCCTGAGCCCCACAGGGAGCCCAGCCGACAGGCTTTGCCGGCGCGGCACAAAGGGGTGGGCAGTGACGGAGTGATGCAAATCCTTCCCGGTGTGCGCGTCGCCTGGGAGCTGTGGCGTTTGCTGGCCTGTTTCACCCACTTTAAAACCAACAACCTATTGGACTGGAGCATTTCTTTTCTTTCTTTTTTTTTTTTTTTTTCTCCCCGAAGCAAATCACTGGACTCACACAGGACACAAGGTATTTTACTCTATAGAAATCCTTTTTTCAAGCAACTATGTCAAGAATGTTTTCATACTTTGGGCTGGATGGGAAAAAAAAAAAAAGGGCTTAATCCCCTGAGATGGTTATTTCTCTGAAAACAGACATGCAAATGCTGGACTTGTCAAACCTTAAAATGTTTTCTTTATTCAGGGAATTACTGCCTGCCTGCTGAGCCCGGGTAATGCTGACAGGCTAAGCCCGGGGCCTTGGCAGCAGAGCATGCAGAGTGTGGGAAAGGGCGGCTGAGGCACGCGCCAGATAAGATCATACAATAAATGATACAGCCCCGTGGAGCACACGGCCACTTTCATATGCAAACAGCCCTCGCGGTGCACACACACACACACACACACACATGCACACACGCAAGCACCCGCACACGTGTCCTGGGCAGGGTGCAGCACCCTGCAGCACGCCTGGGCAGATGCACCCGCACATGCACGCATATGGCTGCGGGTTTGGCAGGATCCTGGGGATGCAGGGGGACTCGGGATGGGTTTTGCTTAGCCCAGCGAGCATCCCAGGTGCTGAAGGAGGAGGAATCTTCCCAGGGACCCATAGTCCAGCCAGGCACATTCCCTAATTGTCCTGTCATGCCTCAAGTGGCTACTGGTGCCCTGGTTCCTATTGCAGCTGGGGGGTGGTGGCTTGCAAACCCTGCTGGAGCCATGAGACGAGGTTCTTTCTTTTGGCTGTGGGGTAAAACCTGGCACAGGACCCAAATAGCTCATAAGGGGACAAAGGTGATCCAAAATGCTCAGAACCTTTAATTGCATTCTTTTTTTTAAGGCAGTGTGTTGCTTTTGGCCTAAGTGAGGCTTTTTGGTGAAAGTCCCTGGGGCTGGGCAATGCAGCCTCAAGTTCTGCCCTCTGACAGGGATTAATTTCTAAACAGAAGCAAAGATCGTGACCCCTCTGATAGGAGCAGTGGGACCAGTGGCGCCCATGTCCCTGCTATTCAGGGGAGCACTGCCAGCCGCCTCTCCAGGAACCACAGAGCCCTCGCTTGGGCTGTTTTTGCTTTCTGTGCAGTGTGAAAACCTGATTCAGCTGGGGCGCGGGCAGGCAGGAGCCTGGTGTGAGCCTCTCTCAAGCCCTAAGTGTGGCACCTGCACATTTGTTTTCATAACCCGGTGCCTGGCGATCCGCAGCAGGCAGCGGAGAGCAGCCGTCACGGGTGGTAGCACTGGTGGGTCACACAGCTAATGACCCGCGCTCTGACCGGCGCCGGGGTAGAAACGACGGCTTCTGAGCTACCGAAAGCGTGGCGAAAGCCACTGTGGGAGGGAATGGCACTTGGAGCCAAAATGAGCTCCCTTGGGGAGACAAGTGCCACCCGAGAGCAGTGCTGGCAGCAGTCCAGGCCCTCATGGGCTGCTGGCGGCTGCGGTCACCCTCTGCTATCCCACCATGGCAGCGTGTTCCACGCTGACGCCACCACCCACATGTGCTGCCGGGACATGTTTTGCGGGGAGCATCACTACGTTAAAGCTCAGCACAGCTCCTCCTAACCTGAGTTTAGTTTTTTGGCATGGTTATGGTTGCATTTTTAGGGCATGCAGGAGCCTGAGTGCTGGGGCAGAAGGCTGCTGAGCACATGAGGGGTGGCAGAAAGAGGTGGCCTGTGATGGATGGCTGCCCAGTGCACCCCCAGTGCCCTGCATGCTCGCAAATCACAGCTCCTCACTCCTCCCTGCTCTCAAGGTAGCTGGGGAAGGAGGAGAGGGAGGGTGGGGGATCCTGGCATCTTACTCCCGGCTTAATACGGTGCATTCACACAGATAATCTGTCAAGGAAAAAATGAGCCAACAAGCTATCTATTCTTGTCTGTGCTATTTTCCCATGTCAGAAACAGACTGGGCTGAAAAATGTAGGTTTCCCCTTTCATCTTGCCTTTCAGAGCCCCTGAACAAGATGCCTTTCTTTGCCAGTACTCGCTGAGGAGATCTTGCCTCAAAGAGTGGAAAAAAGGGGCTTTTTTTTTTTTTTTTTTTTTTTTATACAGTACTTAAGCAATTTCTTATTACTGTTTGCATGAGTTTTAAATGGTGTTTGTCAGCTTGACTAGCTACGTGCTTTTCCTGTGTTACTTACTATTAACCTATGTTTGGACATAACCCAACCTTGTTAGAATATGTATTAGAATAAGTGATCTGTTCTCTTTACTTCCAAATGCAGGTGTAGTATTCTTACATTTTGCTGAAAGCGAAGGCTAAAAACTATCTTCTTTTCATCCTCAACAAATGCTCGCTTCAGGGTTTAGATTTACTGCACTGTGTTCAGTCCCTAACCTGACTTCCCCCCATCTGTGCCCCACATTGTGCCAACACTAGTACCAGCTGAGTTATATGCACATCAGGAACACAACACAGGCATGGGAATGCAGTAGAACAGTCCTTTATGGTGACAGCATAGTCATCACTCAGCTGGGTAACGTGTCTTTACGTGTCTGGGCAGCATGCTGGTCTGGGGTGTTCATTGTTCGTGGCAGCTGCACTAGTAGTATCCAATAGTAGTTCTGATGCTAGGAAGCAACCTATTAAAATAAAAAATGCAGCCTTAGTCAAGTCTTCTACTACTATTTCATGGTTAGTTGTCTTTTATGGTTTAAATTTCCCTCTGTTCATATTTGTAGCAGAGTCATTTTTAAAAAAAGCTATCTTTTTTCATTCAAGTTCCAAGAATGTACTTACTCTGTCAGCATAGGGGAGTTAATCTCTGCTATTCTCTGTTTTTACTGGTTTTGTTAAGTCAAATGAGTTGTTCATGAGGGAGCCTCTGTTTATGGAGATGGGATGCAGTACTCATTGCAAATACCACATAACTAATTATTGCAACTTCTAGGTACTGTTTCTTAGATTCCTGCTTCATTGGTTCACTAATTTCTCTGAAAATGGGACAAGCATTTTATATACATGAACACATAGGTGCATGTATAATAGTAATTTTTAAATTAAAATACCTAATTTCTTATCTGTAGGCCATATTTGTAAAAGAAGATCACTGTTGAAAGCAGGGAGTCTTGTAATAGTACAGTCTGAGGATTTGAAACTCAACTGCAAACATGGGCTCTTAGAGTGACTTTTACAAAACCAGAGATTGCATCTTTCTGGGGAAAATGAGTTTTCATTCCATGGTGGTTTTGGGTCTGCTTTTTGTTTGGAACCATGGCAACTGGAGGTGACTGCATCCCTTTGTAGCATCCAGACTAGGACAAACAATAGAACAAACAAACTCAAGTGCATGTTGTGGAGAAAATTTGGTGTTTCAATAATAGGCAAGAGCATTAAGGAGTTTTATTAACTGCTTATGTGAGTAAGAGTTCCCAGGACTGGCCCTTAATAAAATGGATCCACTTTTGAGACTGAGTCACCCAACTGCCTTAGATATCTTATTCCTAGAGGTGTCTGGTTCTCTCCCTTGACTCTAAAGGAGCTTAGGTAACTTAGACTTGGCTAACTAATTGGTAGGCAATGTTGATGAGATTAATTGCCCCTGAATATTTATAGACTCATTGACATGACCTAAAGAATAGACCAATGATTGGAGAGGAAAAAAAATGGGAAGATGTTGCAAAAGCTCTTTCTCCTTTCAATGTGCACGTACAACTGCACATAAATATGAAATATGGATATTATTATAGAGTAGGAGCATTGATGGACAGAATTGTTCAGGAAAATGGAGATCACCTGCTTTGGTCTACCTATTTAATTAGAGATTTTGTGAAAACTGGCACAAGAAGTGTAACGTGACAACCTATCCATGAGCTGTCACAAAAGAGACCAGCAGAAGGGACAACTTCTTACTGTCCATTAGGATCCAACAGACTATGCCAGATATTGTATGGATGTCTCTAAGGCTCATGATTTATTTTATGAGTAGATTTTTGCTTAACAGTGCCCTTCTTAGGCCACCAAGGGGATAAATTCTTTTTTAGTTGGACATGGCTTGTTTCGCCTCTGTGGTTTTACTGTAGCAGTTATAAGTGTTAATAATGTACAGAGCTTTGTTTCTTTGTAGCCTTGGTTGATTCACTTCTCCTAGCAAGTGGCTCCATGAATATAAATTGGTGGAGCATGGTATCTGTTGTTTTCATATTATTCCCATGACTGGTGCCAACAGAAGTCAATTTTTAGACATTTTATAGATGAAACCAAGACCTTCTTTGTTCTATCTGCTGCTTTCTGCTCTTCTGACTGAAGTATTTCATGCCCATTTTCCAACAACAAAACAGTTGAGCTGCTGTCAGAGAGATTTAGGTGATGTTCGATAGTGACATTTCCTCCAAGAGAGATGCTTCCTTCAGAATTTGATGTTTAAAACCAGATGAGTTGGTAATTTACCTCTGCGTTCCTGTAATGGGAATTGCAAAGGTTTGGAGGCAGAGCTGGGCTCCTTCCAACCTTAGCCCCTCACTTCTCACTTTATCTCATTTCCAAGCACACACATCAAGAAACCAGAGCATTATCTAGATAGAAGCACATCATCACAGGCAGGTCTTTCTGCAGAGATCATGACTCATAGGGTATATATTGTTACACAGGGAACTAGTCCAGGTTGTGTGTTGAGACAAGGGCCAGTGGAAAGGCACTGATTTTTCTGGCAAGTAACTGAATGCTGTCCAGTAGCAGTGAATATAATGTTATGAATTCATTATACGGTGCTTAACTAATCTCTTGAAAGAGATTTGGGACTGTAGTGGGTTTTTTTTAAGTTCCCAGCTTGATATAACCATGATAAGTTAATAGAGGTATTGGCTTGACTCAAGTGCCATGAAGCTGGAAGAGCATTGTATTGTGGCACATGAAGGATCATAAAACAAGCAATTCTCTATACGGTCAGATCTAAGGTGGCTCAGACAGAGGACTGAAAAGCAGCAGCCTCCAATAAATTGGAGTTGTGTTTTTTGTGGACCCCACTTCTTCAGTTAAATACGCTGGTACCTCACGTCTGAAAAGATTAAGTGTTTTATCTCCTAGATTAAAATACCATAAAAATGAACAGTGTAGAAAAGCCCTTTGATTAATGATATTGTGTTCAGTTCAAGGTCTAGGTAGTATGCAGCAGACAAGGCATGAGAGCAAACAACTAATGCAGAAAAATAGGTATACTGGGTAGTTCCATTCAGTGAGGTTGGTTGTTGAGTGTTCTCCATGAGGGAAAACTTCAGGGGAAGAAGTACGCTCAAAGATTGTATCATAACACAAGTATACAATGGGTATGAATGTTAATTAATTAATTACTGTTGAATATGTAACCATAACTTCTTTAATATCCCAACTTCTGAATACTCAATTTGGCAACTTTTATGTGCTGCTACATAAGTGTTTGGCTGTTTCTTCTTTAGATCATTATTAGTAGTGGGGTACAGATAACAGGTCTCCAGGGCTGTCCTGGAAAAATCTTTTTCATTGCAAATTACTGCATATAATTTCCAGGATGATAAACGCTTGGCTCCTTCTGCCATTTTCATAATTGCTCTTAAAGATATTTCTGTGTTACTGGTGCAGTGTAGCTCCTACAGAAATGAATGGGAACATTGTCAGTGCCTGCAGCAGTCCTGGATTGCACCAGTTAGCGCTTCTGCAAAATGTCTGTGCTAATAAGGTTTGGTAATTTAACCGGTGCTACGACATTCAAAGCCTCAGTTATTGTATTTTTATATTTAACTTACATTTACAAATTATGATGACAAATCTGAGTACTATAAAATATTACTTCATGTGGAAAAGTAGTCTGTTTAGATACGTAACAGCAGTATTTTTACATGATTTATTTCATCATGGAATGTTTGATGACAGTGTGCGCCATTCTGTGAGAAGCAAATTAATCTGTGGTGAAAAGCGGGAAAGCCAACAGGCATAGAGTGTGTGATGAAGTAAAGGGGAACAGTGTTGTTATGTACCATTAAAATGCCAGCACCATTGTGTGTTGGCAAACAGTAACTATACAAATATTTCTTTCATATTTTATTCAAAAAATGACACTAATAGTAGAATTTCTTTAATGTTTCCCATGTAAATATATGTGATGATTTATATAAAACTTTTCAATTTCCTTGAAGTTAAAGTTTCTGGAGCTCTGCGACTCCTAAATGTCAGCGCTTTCACGGTACTGTTTAGTTTCTCTCGCAGAGGACAAGCCGGATTAGGTACAAACACCAGCAGTCAGGCGAAGCGGCTGTGGCCTGCCGAAGCGTTTGAAAAACAACCACATTATCTTAGCTCAAAGTGAGATCTGGGCGAGCTTCTGGGATATGTAATCTGAAAATCCTTATCCGTGATGAGGGAAGGCCTTTTATTTTATTTCCTTTAAGTTATTTGCCTCTGCTCCTACAGCAGAAGGAAGCCAGGAGGAGGCAGGCAGATGGTACAGGGCTGTGGGCTCCTGGCGCAGTACTGGAGGATAACCACCTTCCTGCCATTCATGTTAACCTTTTCAAAGGACATGGAGGGCTTTGATTCGCATGCTTGGCTTCACAGACTATTACTCCTGTTTAGTTCAAGCTTTGCTCTTTAAAAGGTAGAAGAAAGAAGGAACACTTCTCTCTGAGACTTTTTTAAACTACCATCAAAACAAAAATCCTCAAAATCTTTGCAACAAAAACCTGATAAAACTTCTCCTTTTTCTGTAGAGTTTCTACACCTTATTATCAGGCTCCTTAACAAGAGCCACACAAGCAGAGTACTGGACAGCTTTTTAATTGAAAACTTGATTCTTTCCAGTGTTCCCTTGCACCTAACAAGGAGCTAAAGACAATTTGAATAAGCTGCTGTTATGGTAGCATTTAACTGTTAGCTATTTCTTCAAGTATTATTGTGGGGCTTGTTTAGATAGTCTTGGGTGCACTCTCCACTCTCTGGGGCCTTCAGCAAAGTGCTCTGTGAAGGAACAAGACTAACAATAGCATGTTTCTCCACTTGCCTGTAGGGTGGGTTTGGTTCGTTGTGGTTGGCAAGCACCTCAAATTGGAAATAAGCATCTATGAATAAATATTCCTTTGCTTCTGTCATGATGAGTTATGGACGTATTTAAAAAATAATTATCTTCCCTTCATAAATCAGTCTGATAGTTAATTTTGATTTGCTTACTAATTCACTATTCCTGCTAATCATTCTTTAGTTTGGTCAGATACTTAAGCATAGGAATAAATAGGAATAAATCACAAGTCTGAGCCACAATGCCCCTTTTTTTTTTTTTTTTTTTTTCCTTTTCTTTTTTTTCTTTTTTTTTTTTTTATGTTACTAGGGAAGAAAAACAAGTCTAAAAGCAAAACAGAGAGATTTCTGTGAGGTAATCTACAGTACAGTGGTGGCCCTAAAATTAGGTGTTTGTATTGGCTCTTCTACCCTGCTTTGTAAAAGTATTTTTAGGTAGAATTTTGCTTCATTTATTTAAAGCAGTGATTACCATTAGATTTAGATGAGCTGATTAATTAAATAGATTTGTGAAGCTAGATATACTGAGAAGAGAAAACCAGGAGAAACAGGGAAGCCATATATGCCAGAAGCTAAGCCCTAGGACGCATGAAACAGTCAGATATTACACATCTATGTTGTACACACGCTAACAAATACAAGTGCAAATTTTTTTAAGGAGAGAGAATCAAGCCAGTTAGAAGGAAATAGTTGTATTCCTGGGTTACTTAGAAGAAATATGTTGCCAATTCATACTGCAATACAGCCGTGAGGACTGGAAGCTGCATAATAAACCAAGTACTTCTGAGATAGTGCCGGCACACTAGCTGCATGTTCTACAACAGCATTTTGTAGCCATGTTCAACAGTGTGCTTGCTATCGCTCCTCCATTTGTTGAATTCAGGATGACCTTTGCATGAATAAAGTCAAATAGGATTAAGGCAGGAATTTTCAACAATGGGAAAGAGCAACAGATGTAGCCGACTTTGAACGTGGGAGGATTGTTGATGCACGGTTGCCTAAAGGGAGTGTCTGTGGTGACAGAAATGGGGGGGAAAACCAACAATTTCCTAAAAAAATTAACTGTATAAAAGAAAAGAAAATAAATAGAATACAGTCCAAAGGAACTGAGTGATCCCAGTTTTTATTGAAGTCAAGATGCATGCGTGTTTTTTTGACTCACTGCCTCTGTTTAAATATTTTTTTTTCTACTCTTTCAGAAGAACTATCTGTTCTCTGCAACTATTGCTATATGAGCTATCTGAGGGTTTTGTGTGGTGTAACATATTTTAGAGTCACATTTTTTCTGAGTTATTTTAAGGTACAAAATGGAATCTAGGGCAAAAGGAAATGTTCCTCTGGAGAATTAGTCATTTGAATACAAAATCCAGATCTTGTTAAATTTTTTTTTTTAATTTTTTTTTTCTTTTAATTTATGAGATGCAGAAGCATATGTGTGGAACTCAAATGCATACGGTGCAAACATTCTATATAGAGACTGATATGGAAGGGGGAAAAGGGTTGAAAGCATTTAAAGTGAGAACTCTTTCTGATATATCTTAAGGAGTTCTATACATTATTTGCCTGTTTGATACACTGAATTTGTTTTCATCTCAATAAAAAGACGATATGCTTATGTTTTTTCTTGGTAGATTTAGAGAAATATTTTTGTACTTTACAGAAGTTTTTTGGTTACTTTTTAAAAATACAACCAATTCTTTGGAATTCACTTAGTTTCATTATTGACAAGAGCTATTTTTGCAATTTAGTAGATAGTTGTGTTAATCCTTAAATGATACTTCATAGTTTGTAGTAATGAATAATGCACACATTTTTAATATAGTTCATATGTATAATTCAGACAAATTGGCTTTGAAAAGCATGCATGGGAAAAGCTTTTAAAGTGTGAATAAAATCGTGTGCCCTAGCTCAGTGAAAGGACTTTAAAGGAGCTAGCTAGAAACTAAAGTAATTAAGGAAATCATGTTGTAAATGTTATGAAAAACATTGGTGAGCCTAATATATCAGAAGTTCAAATATAATATTAAAGAGCTTGATTAAGCACCCACTGATTAAATGCCTACATTATACTTTAAAGAGCTATACTGTTGACAGGACAGTCTCTCTCTGTAGAAAAATCATTTGGATTCAGAGGATGTAACATGGTAAAACATCTTCTAATGCAGCGTATCCTGCCTCTTACCATACTCCTTTAGAGCAGAACTTGATGAGGTGAGCTGTATGTTGCCCACTAGTTGATGATGTGCCACTGTAAACTTGAGATGTGTGGTAACACATCTCAAATCCCTAAAAAAGACTTTCAACAGATGTTTAAAAAAATTTTTAAAAGCCATTTGGGATTGAATATCTTGAAGACCGTTCTAGGTGCTGGAGGCTTTGAAGGTAAGGTGGATCTTAGTCAAGTTATCTCACTGTACTTGTTTCCTAGTCATGGATTGGGTCGTGCTTCTGCTACACCATGTTGCCTAGCAATTGGCAAACCCTATGTTTTTAAGATGGTGAATCCTTTACCTTTAAAATAATTTTTAGAAGCTGTCACTCATCTAATTTGAAACTAATAATCACCAGAACAAACTTTTCAGATTTCACTGGAAGGTTATTTAAAGCGGTA
Source organism: Megaceryle maxima (assembly GCA_024605025.1). Classification (NCBI taxonomy): domain Eukaryota; kingdom Metazoa; phylum Chordata; class Aves; order Coraciiformes; family Cerylidae; genus Megaceryle; species Megaceryle maxima. Next base: position 1,326 of record JANHGN010022347.1, on the reverse strand, counting down.
TCAACAAAGCATAATATACATTGGCTTTTATACATCTATCAAGTGTAGAAATTACAGCTAGTTCACCATGTTAGCAGAGCTCTTCCTTACGTATGCTTTCTCTTCTCTTTATTCTCCCCATTTCAAAGATTGTCATAATCATTTAATCTCTCGTTATGCAATTAGATATGTTGCTACACATTTATTAGCAAACTTACTGTCAGACTAGTAGTAATGCTCTAATTTACACTTCCCAAAGCATGGAAATTCCTGTTTAGGAATGAAGGCTCCCGTCTTTTCCCTCCTACACCTATCCCGAGGTGCTCATGCAGTGAAAAGTATTGCAGAAGACTGAGATGTGTGAGTGATAAGTGCTCTACATGTTACAACACCTGGACGTGATCAGACTTGTTAAAGATGATGTGTGAGTCTTAAGTCTGAGTTTTCTGCATTACTGCTGGATGAAATTTTTCCCCACATAGCTCCTTGGGGTTCTCAGATAAATCTCATCTCATCCCCCAACCCAAGGAATAGCAATTGATACCTTCCCCTGCAGCCCCTTGTAATAGCACTGGTACTCCTGGTTGGAAGACTGAAGTCTTCTGGTGCAGTCTTTCCATCTAGGTGTTTCCTAGTCCTGTCTGCAGACAAATATTTGGAATTGTGAACAGCTCACATCAGAAGCATGTTAATGATTGCGTCATTTTGGGACCAGTTGGGAACCTTTCTTTCAAGAGTGCTTGATTTTATTTCTCCCAACCATGTAAATTAAGTCCAAGGGACACTTAAAATGTAATACTTCCTTCCATTTACAACCTGTAAGCTCAAAGGTGTAACATCTCTTAAGGAATGTAATCCATTGGACAGTAATGTATTAGGGATCCAGGGATGTTGTCTGTCTTGGCACTGTGGACTTAGTGACAGTTAATGCATGGATTAATGATTCGAATAGTGTTGAAAGACCAGTGAATCATGAATCCATATCTGTGATACTGCTGTAGAAATATCAACTGTAAACAATGAAAAGCCCCTATAGAGTTGGCTGTTCAGGAAAACCTATCATGCTTTCATCTCTGTACAATACTCATGAGTATTACGTGCATTACATATATAATAGTACATGCAAAAAACCCATTCAAGTTCCTCATGTTGCCGTGTCGTAGCAGTACAGTTTTTTCTCTCTCTCAGCAACCTGGAATATTTTCTCTATCTATGATCTGCAAAATGTGTTCCTTGAAGTCCAAATCAGCAGTTTGTCTCAAAGCTTTTAATACTACAATATTTGCCATGTAATATTTTGCTCAGAATGTTTAATGTTAGAAAACAATACTACATCACAGAATTTAC
>JANHGN010022345.1:0-21584 GCA_024605025.1 Megaceryle maxima | reverse complement strand
GAAAATAGTAAAAAGTTTGTTTTTTTTTTTCTTTCTCCCAGGGCTATCCTTTTTTCGATCCTCTGCATTTCCTGTTTGGAATTACCATCTTCCCAAATCTTGGAGGCTATATTCTCTTGAGGAACTGACCCATAAATGATAGCAACCTTTTGCTTATAGGCTTTGCTTATTATCTTACCTTTCTTATGCTTTATCACAAGTGCAACTTCTATTGGTTCACTTGTTACAGGGTATTAAGCTCACTCCAAAATTCTGCTTAGCAAAACTGATAAATTGATACAGTTTATGCTGTTTATATAGAAGCTTAATTTATATACCCCATTTGTTGGCATCTGAGCTTTGTTTCATAATGAGTCTGCATTGTAGAGGGAATAGTTGCCTGCCACATTTGTTTCTGTCCTTGAATCTTTCAAAACACTGCAGTGCTCCCTACAAGTGACAGGGTTTATTTCTGCTACTTTCTCTTCTGTACCTAGTTTTGCACACCATTTTTGTTTTCATCAGGTGGATACCCATGGGTCAGCTTTGTCATCTTCAGAAAAATTCATCAGATTATTCAGTACAGATTTTAGCAAAAGCCCTCTCAAAATCAGGAAAATACCACTGAACTTTTCTTTGTATGTTGAATGTGTACTTGCTTCCACTTCTGAGTAAAAGCAAGCTCTTGGCTCAGTATGTTGATGGTTTTTAGAACTGGCCATTTTAAATCAGTCTCATTCTGGCTGGATGGGACTTGGGGAGGTCTCTGGTGTAACCACCCCATCAAAGTAGGGTCAGTGTTGACTTCAGACCAGGTTCCCCAGGACTTTGTTCACTTAAGACCTAGATTATCTCAGCTCCAGTGTCACCCTGCCCCTGGGTCTGACCACTGGGCACCCTCAGGGTAAGTACCTGTCCGTGTGCTTTCCCCAGGTCTTGAATCAGTATGGTTTGCATGATTCAAATTGTCCATTTTTTTTTTTTTTAGGGTGTATTTGTAACATAATCAGTGATACTTACGCAAGAAGGATCTTTAGCTTTTAAATGTTTCACAGGATGAATCACAGGAAAACAGTATGTTGAATATAAGAATAAGAAAAACAGAAACCAAAATGGAAAGTGTCATTACAGTTTCACTCTAGAAATTTCTACATTGCTTCCATCCAATGAATTAGTAATAGTTTTAGTATTCCTCACCTCTCTCATACTTTGATTCTCATTCATCTTCAGAAATTCAACAATACTATTACATTTCTTCATCCTAACAATATGGCTTTAGGAATTGCAGCTAAAGCTGGCATGTTGCACACAGTCTTCTCACACGTGTAGCTGTGAATGCCAGAACTCAAAAAAAAAGATGCTGGGGTGGGGGGGAGGTCAAACTGAGAATAGGCCACAGAGCTAAGAGCATTAAACCAGGCAAAATACAGTATCTTATTCTAATCTTTTGTCTTATGACTCTCTGGGCAACCTAGTAACAATGAGGTGAGAACAGGGGAGAGTAGAAATCAAACACAGTAGATGTTTGTCAAGAACAAGCATCTGATTGAATTATTTGACTTCTAAAATTTTTGAGTGAGAAATTGCATCTTATCAACCATACCAAAAGGACAACCACTAACTTCACCAGTAAATCAGGTGAGAAAGTAACTCTGGAAACTCCCAAACAAATTAAACGTTGTTTTTCCTATACTGTTAATGACTTTTCCAAAGAAAACTGAAGGCTTTGAGCCATTTACTTTTATAATCAAATTGTTTTCTATATTTTGATTTAAATATTTAGGAAGCATCACAACTGAATCAGAATAAGAAAAGCTATTCAGCAGCCATCTTCATCTGGAATGGCCTCTCATAGTTCCATGCAATTTAAGCCATTTTCTTCTCTTCTGCAGTTTTAGAAAGGGAAGGAAAGCAATTCCATGCTCTAAGACAGCTCTTACTATCTTTGCCTTGATTCCAGCTTGCCACCAGAGAATTCTTTCAAAAGCTGTTTACAACATGCAGATTAGGGCTCCCAAGCAAACCTTAGTCCAGAAGTAGTCCACAAATTATACTCTTCCTCTTATCCCATAGTTACAAAGTCATGTAGGAAAGTTAAGTGGAGTAGTAACTAGTATTGATAGTAAAAAAATAGATTACTGGATTTAAAAAAATCTCATTCTGGAGCCTGCTATCTCCCACTTCACTGAAATGCCTGGGACAGACATACATATATATATATATATATATATGTAACGAACAGCTAACACGAAGGAAGAACTGAGAAACTGAATGTGAGGGGGGAAAGCCTTTGTGCTAAAGCAGCAAAAGCAAAACCTGCCAGTGTCTTCAAAACTCACCAGGGTCTTGTTGTGCTGTGTACCACACACAATTCATATAACCTGTAGGTATTCACCTCACAGCAAACCAGAAACACCAAATGCAACCACCCCAAGGCAAACTTTGAACAAATAGAATGACCTGAGAATATGTCAGAATGAGTGTGAGGAAACAGTGGAGAACGGAAAGACCCACTCCAGAGTAATAAAACATTTCTCACTGAACAATTACTCCACCTCTGACTTCCCACTTCTATCAGCAGGAATTCCTATCAGTCTTGCCCTCTGCAGAAAATGTGTTTTGTAGAACATTCTTTTTTTTTTTTTTATTTTTTTTTTTTATCCCCCCGATGTGCCACCTTTTGCCACCACCAAGATGTCTCCCAGGGAAATACTGCCCCTTTTAGTTCTGTCTGCCCCATTCATTTGTCACTCATTCTCTTCACCACTACTTTCACTTGTGCTGGTCTTTCACTTCCATTTCAGTGTTCTTAATCAGTTAAAACATATTTGCTGTTTTCCTTCACTCTCTTTTTGTTTGGTTTCCTGTTGGCTTAACTTACTGAACCAACACAAAGTTCTGTAACTGCATGGCTACAGAGTGATGCTATAACTAAATGGGCCTAATGGCCAACGGCTCCTTGCAGAAAAGGCATAGCTCCCTCCTCCACCCCTACCCACACATTGTAGCTGCTTTCCTTGAATCTGTGGTAGCACTGGTCTCACCCTATGGTGAGATAGATCCAGCTGGAAAACTGTCTCCCCCCAAGGGTAAGTAGTTCTCCAAATAGCTTTGAATTTACTTTTTTTTTAAGTAACTGTGAAGTTTCTGAAAAATCAGAGAGTAGTTAATTTGCAAGATTAGCTTTCCATCATAAATTGTCCCATTATGAAATCATACAAGTGCCGATGCCTATAAGAGAGGGAGAAGTGCCTCTCTAGACAGCAGTTAGCTGCTAGAATGTCCTTTCTGCACTGATGAGCCTTTCCCCATAAAAAACTGACCCTGACCTCAGCTCGTATGAAATTGGCTCTACTTTACACCCAAAAAGTACTTACAAGCCTGAAAACTTACCTGTCTTGAGTAATTACACCAGCTTGTATCCAAGATACTATCTCCCTATCTCTCCTCTCTATCTTTAAATATTTGCAGCTGTGTTTCCTGCTTAAAGCACTTTACAGGAGTAAAATTGCACAAAAATGAGGAGCTGCTAGTATAATGATGCTTTATGCATCTTCAGTCTAGACATTCTGCAGGGGGATTATGGCCAAGGTAGGTTCACAGAAATGGCAAGTCATACAGGAAAGCTGCAGGTGGCTGTGGTTGGTGGAGCCTCTAAATCAGAAAATTATCATCTCTTGTCTGAAGGAAAGTATGCGAATGTCAACCTCACCTCTCAGTTGAGTGTGCTTGTCTATATCATCTTCCTTCTCTTCTACTCCACAAGTAGTAGTTTTCATAATATATTCAAAGCATCTAAACACTGCATGGAGAGTCTAATTCACTATCTGAATACCAGATTTGTCTTTGGAGCTAAGTGCACTTCTTTTCCTGTCCAGATTAAACAAACAAGTAGTACAAAACAGGAATCCATCTCTTCAAAGTAAAGATGTAGCAATTTTATCAATTGATTTTTTTAAGCCTTGATTCTTCGCAAAGACAGTAACAAGGCACTGAATACCCATTCCATGATGTAACTGTGATGTAACAGCTTCAGACCTGCAGTCTTTGCACTGATGAAGGAAATTGCAGAAGAAAAAACCTGCCCGTAGCCAGAATGAGTGTTTCCATCTTTACCTAAAGATATAAAATACTGTTTTACTGCTCACACCTCACATAATCACCGACAATACACTACACTGATTCAACAGGGTCAAAGCATAGGAAAGTAACTGATCCTTTTTGAATTCTTCAGGCTGAACCAAATTAGTTTTTCCCCAAAGATCTAGACTCCCTAACACTTGATCCTACAGGGTACTCTTTCAGTCAGGGGTGGAAGGGCAGGGTACAAGTTTGTAATGCAGGTGGGCCCATGGCTGCCAGGCACAGCTCGCTCCAGCAGCACTCTGCTGTGTATCCATTCTCACCTGAAACCACCATAGCAGGCAAACATGCTTCAAGGGGAAGTGTTACTGCCACTTCAGCTCTGGGATTAGATGAATGACAGATTTGGCACAGAGGAAGCTACATAGGGAGGTGGGGATGAGGAAGGAGAGCAATTTCTTCTGGTGGTGGCCAGTTTAAAGACTTATTTCTCATGAGGGTGCAATTTGCTAACAGCTAACTCATGCTCTGTCAGACCAAGTGACAGTCAATTATACTAACTGAATTAGTAAGTAATTTTTTCCTGCTTTTATACAGTACTAAAAGCAGCAGTACTACCCTTATTTCAGAAGGCAAGTCTAAATCATGTATGAAAACTGAGTGACTCCAGTACAATGACACTGTAATTTAGAACAGAAAACTTTGCTGAAGACAGACGAGCCCTACCTTATTGCTCATTTCTCAGTTTGCCTAGCAAAACTCATCTGTCCCTGTGGTAAAGCTGCTGGAACTGCAGGAGAAGGAGACCAAGCTAAACACAGACAGCAAAGCCTCAGTGACAGCTGCAGTGGCCAGGAGCTTCCCTGGGCTAGGGAAGGGCAGAGGGGAGGTGTAGAAAGAAAGCAGCTTATGCTAAGCACCATGTCAGAGAGGGAAGGCTTCAGGTGCTACAGGAGAAAAATAGGATATTGGGCCCCGGGAACCTTTAGCAGCAGTGTGGCAGCAAAGGGAGGGAAACAGGATTGTGAGACTAGGAAGTATAAAAAGCACTACAAGCACTTCATCTGTGATAAAACAAAATAAAGTAAACTTTTAATTAAAAAGTAAAAAAAATTAGCAACAAAAAACTTACAGAAATGCTACTGTCCTATTGAAGAGTAAAGGTGAACACCCTCTGCTTTCTTCCCTCAGTGAAAAGGGATGGAAGGGCAGTGAGTATCCTCAGAGCACCACACTCCACTGCTGGCTACTGTTCCTCCTTCATCCCCTTGTTTTCCATTTAAACTGGATGAAGAGCATAGCACCAAGTATCTTTCTAAAGATGCTCAGCTGATTATGATAGAGGTTTTTACTAGGGACATCAGCTTTTTACTAGGGACATCAGTTCTAGAGGAAAGTATGAAAGCCCACGCACAGGAAGACTCCTGGCTTCCCCCTGCCCCTATGAAATAGCTACAAAAACTGTAATGTCATAGAATTAAAAATAAAGCAGAGAAACAATCTGACCAACTGATAGATTTTGGGACAGAAGTAGCAACACTACTAAAATATCTGTGTAGACGATTTACCCTACTGAAAGACTGCAGTGAATGCAATTCTTTTTGCCATCATCTTCCACATGCAAGACTGCAATACAATTTATTATCCAAGCATCAGAAGAATTGCCAGGTTCTACTCAAATATAACAGCTAGAAGGTTAAAAAAACGCTGTACATTCTCAGGATTCAACCAAAATGATTCAAAGACACTTAATATTTCACTGGATAAAATTTTTATTTTTTTTTATAAAAAAGATAGAACCAGATGTTACTTTTAAATGAAATCATTTATTAAACCAATCTGTTTTATAGGAGGCATATATATATTTTATCATTAAGACAACTTAAATGAAATTACTATCTACAAGAATGACGTGATTGTTTTATTTTCATGTCACCATACATGAACAAATGAATTTTTATGTCTTATGAAAACATTTTACTCAGTATCAAAAATGTACACATTTTAATAACCATTGCTATGGTCTGAAGGGATTTTTTACATTTAATTTCAAAAATAAGTGTCATTTCATTGCTGTATGTTTAACAGCATATGCTTCAATCATCCTATACATAATAAAAATTTGTGTAGGTATACAGCATACAGTAGGTATTCATGCTGTCACATACCTTCATGTTTGAGACACGGGGGGGAGACTTGCACTTCTCTTTCCTCACTAAAGGCTAAAATATGTACTGATGTGAGCATAAAGCAACACTTTGAAAACAAAACCAGTTTGAATGGCACAAGAGTTAGCGTTTTTATTAAATTAAAAACCAGAGTTCTGGATTATGGAGACAGGTAGGTGAGATTCCAGTACTTTCCTTAGGGCTTCGCTCTCTGGAAGAAAACCTGTTAAAATGTATTAAAAAACCCAACATTTAAGACATAGGACATTGATTGAATGGTTGAGGTGTAAGATAATTAGTTTGTCAGAGCTCATTTTCTTGTTTACCATAGTGGTTACCACACTAGGTTCAATGATGTGCTAGTTAATTACACTCCCTCAAAAATGAAGTGTTCTCACACATTCTCTGCAATTATAGCACTTTTTTTTTGTCCATTTCAACCATTAAGCCACAAGAATATCAAGCTGTTGAGGAGATGGCAGGGTGCTCAGACTAAGTGACAATTCTACAGATGGAGGGTATTTTTGTTGTCTCCTTGCCAAATAACTGCTTTTACTGCTTGAAAATTCCCTATAGCTAAAAACTATTAAATAATTCAATATTTCAGGTCTCTATCACAACTGAATTGTATGACAAAGCTCAAATGGAATTAAGAGATAAATAAATAAAACTTTACCTTTAAGTAATTTTTGAAAACCTTAGCATCAGGCTGCTGAAGTGCTTGACAGAACTCCTACATGAGAGAATAAACAAACAGTAAATAACTAAATGAAGCAACAAGACAACCTGAAATACATTAGGATCACATAGAATACCTTGTATGTAAAGCCATTGATATTAGTTTGCATTTTCCCCAATTTACATGCTTTTTTGGATTGTACAAATTGTAACAAGCTACGACAGGCTACGTGCATTCTGGGGTGAAAAAACTGTATTTTCAATGAGATTCTAAACCTTTACCTTTCCCAATAACATTTACATTTAAGAAATATGTACATGTCTGTCATGTGAGAAAGTTATAATCTTATATCAGAAAACACAGACACCAACAAGAGGTAGTACTTGATCCCATACATCCCACGTATGGCTAGCAATGCTTGATGTTGAGACAATGGTCCAGTGTAAAGTTGCACTTTGAGAACCCTCTCACACTACTCCAAAATAAGCACACAAGACCTCGCACTTAATGGTGTACATAAGTTTTAACAGTAGGACCAGTGCTGAGGCTTACATTTCTGTATCACACTTTCTATACATTCAGCATTCTTCATTATACTTTGGAGTTAAGTATTCTGATACTTCCTTTGTCAAGGTAAAATTTGAATTAAAGTTGGAAGATGGCTTAGACAGTTGAGTGCACTGGATTCTTTTTTGCAAGGTACTCTTCCAGTAACTTTACTTCTTATGCTAAATTAATCATCTTCTGATACACAGTATCAGAGTAAGTTTTAGCAAGGACAGTAGGAGGTTAACTTTACCAGTATTAATTTTGTTCCCATTTAATATATATGATTCTTAAGAGTTTTCCAAATGTTCTTTTGGTAATTCTTACCTGAATTATCTCATGAGCTACTTGCAAAGAAGGCAGGTACTCTTGCTGAAGATACTGAATGCACTCAGGACCCTAAAGAAAAGCAGTACACAATTGTTCCAAGTACATTTTTGTATGAATGGGAAGTCATAGCCTTATACTTGTATGGTACAGAGGAGTTTGAAAACAGATGGTCTACACGACTATTTTACAGAAAAGTTATGTATATCAAATGCTCATGTTATTCTCATCTATTAGCAAATAAGATTTCTCAACCTTGGCATTAAGGATTCTACTGCAATTTGGTATCTTCTGTTACAAAGAGGAAGAATACACTGAATATTATGCTAAAATGAGATTTGCTAGTCAGTTTGTGACACGCCAACTGTCTAAATCAGTTAAGTAAGAAGGTGGCCCTAATTTCACTATCTGAAATAAAAATTTGGCAATTCGTATCTGCCAACTGCTTTACCATACTACTCCCACTGTGAAATTTTAGTAGCCAAGTACCCTCAAACATAGTGTTTCTCTTCTTGTAGCTATGTAATTTGCTGTGAATAAACAGTAATAAAATAGAACTTCCATATCTTTGGGAAGCAGACATATAGGCTTGTTTTGGTTAAAACACTAGGGTTTTGTTTTCTCTATCTACCAGATAACTCACAAGAGGAATTACTGTACACTGGCCATACACAAACACGACCCAAGACACCTACCAGGGGAAAGTAAATATACTTTATTGATTCACATGTAAGTTACCCTAGAACATGCTATACAGTGCATATGAGGGGAAAAGTTTTCAGGTAATTTTCTATATTAGTATTGTCAGCATTAAAAGAAAAAGTATTTGTAATAGGAAGTTTTTGTTTACCAAAGCTCGATATCCTACAGATTTCTATCATCTTTGCTTTTAGGGAAGAAGGAATGAACTCAGCTCTCCTCAATTAAAGGTCAGTCTCTTTTCTGACAGTTTATAACTTCATACAATTTTTGTGTAGTTGTGACTTCCACTTGCATTTGACAGAAAAGTTTTCCAGCAAGTTAAAGGGTGTAGCAGGAAAGAGTAAAGAAACCGTTTAACTTCCCATTAAAAATGGAAATATGCTATAGCATTTTAGTCATTTGACAATGCAAAAATAATTGTTTTCATAAATGTTTCAGTCTAGTCTCTGACACATCAAAAGATACCTTTAATTTTGACAGAAGCACTCTATAGTACATCCCTAACAGATCTCATGTCAGTTTAAGTACTACACTGAAAGTGAAAGAATGCCAATTGATCACTTAAACAGTAACCATTGAGCAGATATTTCTTCTTAAGAGAGAGTCAATACTTTGTAGTAATTTATCAAGAGGTAGAATTCCTGGATCCTGTATCCCTACACAGCATTATGGTCAAGCTTTATATAAAGTAGAGTAGTAATTCACCTTAGTAAGTATCTAATTTTTAAAAAGTGATAAAAGCACTTCAAAGAAACCTTCAAGAGTTATTCCCTGCAAAGTGTTATAAAGCTTACCCTTTTGAGATGAATTGTTTTTAACGTCACTGCACATTCTGATAAAGCCTGCAATGCAATACATAACATCAGACTGTTTGATTAGACTATTCATTAAGTATTTAAAGCCAAAAGAACCTAATGAAGCCTAAAACAAGGGCTAAGTTCATGCCATTGTTCCCTCACACAATGCTAACTGAGCCTCAACCTTTCAAATTTTTTTCCCATTCTAATCAGAAAAGTTTGTCACTGCTGAACCCAAAATGAATTAAAGAACAGCCACCTGTGTGCTCACTTTCAATGAGCATTAGTTAATAAGTAATATAGGTCAATGTTAAATACTCAGATCTGTAATTCTCCAGCTTGATTTTGCACATAGGTGAACTCCAGAACACAGTAACACAATAATCTATAATTAATCATGCAGGTACCTCCATAAAAAATATAAGGGATTTTATCTGTGAGATGATAATCTCTGATGTCACATGGCCATTGTAGGTTTCTCAGCTTGAATCTGCACCACAAGAATGAAGGCAAAAAAAAGGGCCATAATACACACCAGTACTGTCTGGGCATCTGCTAAGTCAAAGGTTTGCTTCAAAGGTGCCAGGAAACATGCAGGAACAATGTGCTTGTAGACAAAGTCTGCAAAACCTACTGGTCCATCTTTACCTCCTGAAAATAAAAATAACATTCCACATTCTATTATTGCTTCAAGATTAGTAGCAGCTGCAAAGGAATTATGGAGAGAAGTCTTACCCCAAAGCTCCACCAACTTAGAAAGAATAATAAAACAAGTCTTCTGCGCAATAGGATCCGGGTAATCCACCGCTCCTTGAATGACCGTGAACAACACACGCTCCACATTCTCTGCACCTTAAACGTTAAAATGAGCTTGTCATTTCAACTTGAAGTCTAAAATGTTTCTGTAGTCTTACACTATTTTATATAAATACTGACCTGGAAGACACGCTTCAACTTCAAAATAGCTCTTTTTTGCACAAATCTCAAATATTTTTGGGAAGTCTCCCCTACGATGCAAGACAACTCTTATTTAGGTTACAATTGTTGGGATTTTATTGTTTGCTTGGGTTTTTTTTAGTTTAGAGATTTTAATTGCTCTTCTGGTCTTTAATACATACAAAGGTGAGTACTTTGGCCTGCTTAGAAATACAAGGTTTTTCCTCTCTATCCAAACCTGGTAAAGTTAATTAAAACTTCGTAGCACTGAAGTAGTTTGCTATCTTCCAATACATAGAAAATTAGTTTTATCACACTTAAACTTTCTGTGTGGCATATATGTTTATTTTGGTTTGATTCCTTTAAAAATTTCTTGGTCCATCACAACTACCAAGTGCTTCTTCCAAGAAAGCTCTCACTACTACTTAATGTCACTCTTACCTTTCCCACAGACACTATCATCATTTTAGGATGGGTGGGAAGGAATTCTGAGCTCCACCTACCAGATGAGTCACTTCAAAGCTTCTCAAGGCCCTAGCCATTTTGAAGGAATACAAACCTAGAGAATTACTTAAAGAAACATGCAACTGGACATTCGACTTCAAATTCCTGCTATGAAAAGCACTAATTTGCATTTGGCCACTAAGGGTGAGGAAAATTTTCTAACTATATATATATAATGAGTCACATGAGGCCTTCTACCATAGATAACAAGATCAACTGATAATAAAAAATTACAGAAATTACTGGTGTGTCTTTCAGAAAATGAACACCACAAATACTGGCAGCTGTGCATGGCCTTGCCCAACAGTCTGAACATTGAATAAGAGATCATACAACAATGCATAGCAAACAGTGATGTATGAGGATGTATTATTATACAAGATTCTTGTCCTTATAGACACAGTGATCACATAAACCAGAAAGATCACTAGGAAGAACATGCTGATTATAGCTGGATTTCACAAACGCAAATTCTTATGCAGCAGGTAAGCTGAATATTCTGTTTACATCAGTCCATTCTACCTTAACACAGTTGATAGTACTTGACAAGAACTAGGCTAATCATTTCAGTAGACAAGTCTTAGATGACACTAACCATAGTACTATCCTTTGAGAAACTGTACTACTTACCTTGATTAGCTATGACTTCACTCATTCCACTGCCAGTTACTGTCTGCAGAAAAGCAAAGTAACTCCTTCGTAACATTTGCTTTTCTAGAGCAGCAGACTGGTCATTTTCTTCTGCTGGAAGAAGCAACACCTCAAAAATAGCATGAAGTAGTGGCATAAACATCTGTTGCAGAAAAGGTGAAACCTGTGTCTGTGGAGATCAGAAGAGGGTATTCAGATAAAACAGTTACAGAAATCAAACATTTCAAAATTTAAAATTCAGGGCTTGTTACAATTCTCAGCTTTGATTCACCTTCACAGATAGTATTTTCATGTACCAGCTACTTCAAACTAAATCACATCAGGGTCACCACAAACATTACTGCATCTTGATTTACAATGCCACCTATTTCAAGTCTTTTGCACACAAATATCTAGTCTCATGCTGAGGAGGAACCGTAGCTTTTTCAGGAGTTCTCATCCTTCTGTTTAGACAGACACTATTTCTAATTCCCTTAAATATCCAGAGGGGATATTTTCAAGTCACTGTAGTTACAGAAAATGCATCTTTTAAGATGTTAAAGCTGGCAGCAGGCCAACTTGTCTTTAAAGACTGCTTAAAGATTTCCTGAGCTGTAATACTATGGGCATTACATAATAAACTTGTCATTTATGTCCTGCTTGCAGTGAGAAATACAGGGAAGGGCACTAAATTAGCTGAGCTCTTAAGAATTGAAAAACTGAAGGTGTATGCCATTCAACTATACCCTAGAGTTCCATAAAGAGGCAATTCAGATGTTAATTTCATAATGGTTAAGCAAAATTTTATCTTTAATCTTCCCTTTACTGTACCTTGAATGTATTTAAGGTGAGAATATTGAAGCCAGGATCTTTATTTCAACATATTGTAATAACAATGGCACAGTATCATACAAAGTTAATTACACCTAACATGGTATTTGTCCAGTCTTGCTCCTGTGACTTTTTAATCTTTCACATGTAACATAGACTATTTTTAATTATCTACTGTTATGTTGAATTGCTTTTAGCATAACTTGCAAAAAGGGCTAGAGTAATAAGAGTCTAACTCCCTAATCTCTAAAATACTTGATTTTTTCAAAATTGCTTCTCTCTGCTCTGCAGATGAGATACTCCAAACAGAGGTCCTCATGCTAGATTCACACAGGTATATTATGGCTCTGTTCTACCCGCTCACGAAATGCACTTTTCTTCACTTTCAGTAATTTTCATTTTGCATTCTACTGAAATACTTATTTAAGCCTATTTAAAGGGCTTCATAACCTTCTCATACAGCAATGAACACCCCAACCCATTCACAACAGCGTAGTATTCTTGTGGCAGCTCCAGGGAGTGAACCATGAGTAACATATTAGTAACTTTGTGTATTTAATCGACTTTGCATTTGATGCGTTTGAAATTGGGAAGCTCTCAAAGGCCACACTTCAAGAACCTTTGCGAGATGTTTACAGTTCCACTCCTACTTAATACATCTCATGCCTCCATTTCAAACTCTCTGTATTTATCACCCTGTTTTGAACAGCAATGAATTAAGACTCAGAGTACATTTTTATGTCAAACCACTGAATCAAGATCTTTGTAAATCAGTATTCCCTATATGCACATCTGATAATTCTGCATCTCTGTATTTCCTGGAAATCCCATTATAAGAAATGAGAAAATTCACTTCAGAGCTTGCATAGTCTGTAATACTAGCTCAACACTTCTGAGAGGGGGGAGCTAGCATGAAGTTCATTGTGTGGATCAAAACATTTTGTGCTGCAAGTAGTATTTTATTTTAAAATACTAAACCCTAACATTTAGAAACAATAAAAAATTCTCAGACTAATCAAAGAAAAACATTCAGTTAATGCCTGAGAGTGCAGCAACATATGACTATGCTTGAAGACCATGTTTCCCAGTAGCAGCCTCTGAAATATTAATTGTGAGATAAAGTTCTAACATTTAGTTATTTTTCTGGAACCAGAGAAGAGGTATCAGCAATACTTTGACCCTGAAAAGCTTATGCAATATCATACCTTAAACTTAGCTGTTATTTGGTTTATAAGAGGAATGAATTCTTGAAGATCTTTTGCTTCACAGTCTTTAAGCATGTGTTCAGAGGCAGAAGGAATGAATGGAAGGACTTCTTCCTCTAGACAAATAATCATGCGGTGAAGGAAAGTGCGGACACCACTTCTCAGAACTTCCTTTTGTAATGGACAACTGAGAGCCGGCAAAAATGTTTGCAAGCAGTCCAGATAAACCTCTGAGCAGCCACATTGTTTTACAGTTTGCTTATTGCTGAAAGCCTTGCTGGTTCGGCTGTAAAAGCAATACACTAAGTTTTATATAAGCGCTCATTCCAATACAGTGAAGAAGCAATAGCACTGAGAACACTTGAAACCCCATGCACTAAACTAGAATATTGCATTTCATTAAACAGGAGCCAAACACTGGAAGTAACAAACAGAATTATCTGATATGAAGTAGCTACACTTTGATAGTTTTTGGAGAATTAAATTCTAACAGTCTACAAACAACATATGATTGGAATAGCTCCATACAGTTCTTTCAGGAAGAGAATAGATGCAGGTTCCTTATAAACTTGCTCAATATTCTCTGTAACCACATCCACAGCAGCCTTTTCTAAGGGGACTTAACTCATTTTCTAGGCTATCATAAGAAATTCTACAACCATGAATAATTTCCTAGGTCAATAAAGCACAGGTAGAAACTCAGCCCCTCCTCCCAATAAATCCTTTATATTTCGATTTTCCTCAAACCAGAAACACAGAGTCACCGTGCTGTACCTACCTAGCAAACCCAACGGCATGATTGAGGCAGTCAGCCAGTGCCATCTGTCTGTCATCATCTTGTGCCATCATCAGTTTTTCTAACAATACTTTGAACTTCTCCATCAGTGGAGTCAACAGATTCCTCATTAGAACCTGTTTTCTTTCTGCAGAGTATTCGCTGTTAACTATTAATACTCCAGCTGTTTCATAAATGAAAAGTTGATCATCACTGCTTAACAGAGCCTGGTAACCATTTTCCTAAAATGGAAGATAACAGGCATCATTCACTAAGTTTCCTTTTGATAAAGTTGTTTTCTCAAAGTTTAAAGATACTACTCTTCCTATAATCATGCCTAAGTAATCTCTATAGTACATTTACAATAGTTTTATTCTCTTCCTACTTTAGAATTGTCAAGTATAGGTAAACACATAGTTGAAGGAACAACTATTTTTATACAACTCAGACACAGCCTTCTATATATACACCCATCTCTAGCCTATAGTCCCAGAAACCCACATAAGCAAGATTATTGAAATTAGGTACAAATGTAAGCATGCAAGTGATCTCACACCAAAAAATCAGGACAATTACTTGTGTTTAAATGTTTGTGTGCTAAGCTTACAATTCAGTAAGTACTCAGGCACGCTGATGAGCAAGTGCAAACCTTATTTATTACAAAAAGCTGTAGTAAATACTCACAGGAGGAGAAAGTTCCAGCAGGTCTTGTATTCTATTCAGAACATCCTCAATAAATGGATTCATTTGCTTACTGAAGTAAAACAAAAAGTACGTAACACTCTTTAGAAGCATGTGTGCTTCTGTAAGTTTCCCAGTATTTTATTTAAGCTTTAAAGCTACACAATAAACTACCTTCTCAATATAGAACTCCCCTTTAAATATCAAAGCACTGTTGTAGAATAGTCTGACTTAGACATGGTGCTTATGGTAGACCAAATAGATACATGGCATAGTAGGAAATAAACACTTCTTTCTTGTCCTCATTTAAAAAAAACCAAACATGCCTAAATAGCCTCACTCAGAGTAAAATATTTTAATTAACAGTTGAAAGATAGAATCTGAAATATGAACCATTTTGGAGTATGTCCTGCCTCTATATTAAACAGATGCCTGGGAAATAAGACCAATAGGACAGGACTGATTGAAGGGCTCTAATACACTGAGTAAACTTCACCAGTATAAATTCTGTGACTATTCAAAATTTGGTCAGTGACAGGAAAGAGTTACTCTTAGGAGTCTCCCAATGCACTCACTCTCAGCTCTGCTCACTGAGGAAAAGCAGAGCAAGACACTTACACTGTTGAACAGTTTTAACATCTAATCAAAATAAGATAAGCATATGTATTCCACTTCTTTGTTCTGTGACAAATTCTTTCTCTACTACCTTAGTATTACACCATACGACAACCCAGCTGGAGCACTGGTTTGATATACTGCTGCAGTCCATTTGAAGCCCAACCTGATTCAGTGACTACTGTAATGTACAGAAAGGGCTATCTATGCTAAAATAAGTGCCATTTGGATACATTTGTAACAGCTTTACTCACTTAAGAGACTTGACAAATCTGGAAAAGAGGTAAGCTGTTCGACTTCGTACTTTGGGACTTGTATGGCGAAGACCACGGTGATCTAAAAATGCCATCTGCAATCAAGAAAGTATCTCAGAAGGAATCCCTAAATGAGGGGGGACGTTAATCATCCAACAATTTAAGAAACCCTGCTTCTTTATTGACCTTTAGAAAATAAGAAAATTTCCTAAGTGTAAAGAACTTATCTAGCCTTATCTAGCCAAAAATGTAGATGAGATAAAACTTACTAGAACAGTTGGAATGTGCTGAGGTTCAACAGCAAAGAATTTTTCATATCTAACCACTGTTTCAAAGAATTCCAGGGTCACTGATGTATGTTGATAGGCACTAACACCAGAAGTCACCAACTACAAATAAAAGCATTAGCCAGTTAGTACTTCAGCTGTTTCTAACACCAAACCACAATGTAAGTGACGTGCTGGTAATTAAGATGAGCCATTTGAATGGGAACGTTCCAGTCTTTCTTAGCACTTTTAAATAGCTCCCACATCACACATGCTTACTGTTCTCATCATGTCTTGTAAAGCTGTAGCTTTTGTAACATCACCAGAGAAGTGAGCACCATGAGATACAGGAAGAGCCTCAGCCAACATATACAACAGCCTTATTGCTACTTCTACTTCCATAAATCGCGTTGTTTGCCAGTTCCTAGAGAAAGAATATGAAGATCATGTTAGTCTGTAGGAGTTTATGAAATAATCACAGTTGTATCATGTTAGTGTTTTGTTTTGAGCCTTCTTCAGATGCACAGCATAAAAAGAGCAGATTTAAACCAAGAAAAAACTCTAACACCTAGACAGTACTTCAGGATGCTGCTGGAAGACTTTAGCCACAATCACAGCACCTCTCCATCAGGCTGTTACCAATTTTCCTTTACCAGTTTCAACTTGAAAGCTCCAGATTCCTTGGTTATTTATGTACAAACAGCCTACTAGGATACATGGACAAGCCATTCAGCTTCACTTAAAAGGAGTGTTTACTAGAGAGCAAAGTACAAGGAAGGAATCCAGTATTGTTGCTGACTATTTGTAGACACACAACTGTCCTCCTAGTCAAACTACTAATAGTAATATTTCCTTATTTACATGCATAGTTTCCAGGATTGGTACAGCTCCTTTTGTAAAAAATACTTCACTTTTGTTTCTTTTCCCTATCCAACTCTGTTTTTCTGATATCAATAATACATAAAATTATTTGCCACATCTCATAAGCATTTCCTTAAGATGTAAAGCAAATTCCTGTCCAATTGACTGTTGCTGTGAAGGTAAATGACCAATATCAATAAACATCTCTAGGGAAAAAAATTAACTGCCATTTAAATTTACAAAAAGAAAGCTTTTTCTTTCTAAGCAGCTGAGTAAAGATTATACAAAGTAATAGTTATCATGAAGTTGTAACAAGCTCATTCTGTTCATTGGTTTCACTTTGGTATATCACACTTCTGTTCATTACAAACACTTGACAGTTAAAAAATTCAAAAAGCTAAGGGCATCATGTAAATGTATTTTTAAAAAAATCCAACTTACTGAAGTGTAGTGTTAAAAACTCTGCGGACAGATGCCAACAGTAACTCTGGTGAAACCTGAGCAAGCCTGTCCAGCAACAGTTTCAACTGTTTTCTGTACTCCACAAACATTGCTTCATCTTCACCCTACAAAACATTCACATCAGCAAAGTCCATATTTTTGCGTTTAAATTCATCCACAATGTTTTAGACAATTACACCTAAACCAAAAACATGTACATACAAGAACAGTGTACCACGCTCAGACAATTCAGTAACGCTCACCCTATGCTCTTGCAACACAACAGCAGGCTCCTTTTTTGGCTCATGGTTGTATGTTGACATCTACTGTATTCAGTCCAGAAACATATTAAAAAGGCTTCCCAAAGTGAAAGTTAGCCAAAACTACAAGAAAGAAAATGCTCCTGGCAAAGCCTTATTGACCTAATTCTTGCAAATTGACTCGCTCCTCAAAGATGTTCTCTCTCAGAATCTAACTTTTAAAATTAAACTGACAAACATCAATAATAGACTGCATACAGTTTAAGTTAACCTTTTAAACAAATACAGCTCTCTAAACAGCCTGGAACAAAAGTCTGTCTAACATATTCAATCACTACTGCTGTCTGACAGATAGAAGCATGGGAGAAAACTGAAATTAGAGACTTTCCATCTACATTAGCTTATTTTTGCAGAGGTTTGACCACTTGAAGTAGGTCAAGCAGCATTTCTTCATTACAAAATGTTTCTCAAACATTTTTGCAAGACAGAAATGACGTTCAGAAACATGCAAACTCACATTGAACAAGCCAGCTAATGGCATAAATGTATTTGACTAGGAATAGTTCTGCACAAATGCAACCAGAAATACTCTGTTGACTGAACTGACTTGGATATCCCTTTACTATGTTGTTTTGTCATGTGCTGACATGCCCAGAGGTTAAAAAAGCTTTCCACATAAGAAAAAAGAAATGCAGCCTACAGACCTCTGCTTCCTACTTTCAAATGCTTAGTCTGTGAAAAATACAGATTTTAAAAACATGAACAAGTTTTACTACATGTAATTTAAATTGCATTTGCCTCTTTATTCATATAATACAATACCTCATTTTCAAAATTATATTCTTCATCATATGTCAACTTCTTCATAACAGCCAACATGATTGCCTAAGATAAAAATAGAACTGTAAGCACAGAAGCAGGAAAGTCATAAGAAGCAACAGTTAAAATTCTACAGTAGAGGAAACATTAAAGCAAATGTTAAACGTTCCCAATTATTTTAAATCAATTTGAATTATTGTTTTCAGAAGTTTAGCAGAAGTAACAGTCCAAATTAAAACATATGGATTGTATCCAAGCCATTCCAGATACACAGCATGGGTAAGTTGGAGCCCTCAGTCTCTGAGGGCATTATCTGCCTTTGTTTCCTGCTTGTAATCTGTGCTGTTCAGTTCACACTGAAGAAAACAGTTAACATGACTGAACTAGGCAGAGGATGCTAAACAGGTTGTCCAAGATCCTATTGTAAAGGGGCAGGTCAGCTCAGCCATAACATTAGCTTCTCTATTAACTCAACATGCTTGAAAGCCTTTTTTTGGGAGGACAGGTTAACAAGCTGAACTGGTTCGGCAAAGAATCCAAGGGTAAGAGCCAGGAGCAGCAAACAACAGTAAGAAACCCCAAACCTTCCCTTTTCACCACAGCAAGTGGTTAGCCCAGTTAAAACACTGATGTGCTATTTCACCTTCATAGGGACTGTTGGTAAGTCCTAAAACATCAATAAAGACTTGAACTTGTCTCTACTGAAGTCTCAATCTCTAAAAGTATCACTTTGATCTCACTAAGCATTTAGTAATTCAGGTTTTTAGAAGCCTGATTTACTGTTTAAAATACATGGAGTACTGAATTCCATTTATGCTTTCCAGGATGGACAGAAATTGGACTGACACACACAGTTAGCTAAAACAAGTGTTTAAAAAAAATCTATTATAATTTTCACTTTAAGTTCAAGTTCATTCTGGGGAACCTACAAAAATGTGTAAGTCTAAATATTCCATGGGGACAGGACATATCTATATACTTATTACAAGGAATGGGTTCACTGAATATTGAAGATGACACAATAGAATTGTAACTGGTATTTGATCAGCATTACAAAGCATCTCATCCCGATTACCTGCTACCAGGTGAAAATTCAAACTTGGGTCTTTTTTTTTTTCCCCCTACATTGATTAAATTCAATAGCCAACAGCTTTTATTCTAACTAGAGCAAAAAAAAAAATGCTGATCATATCAGCAAGAACTTGATTAGCATTTTGCTATTATCTTCCAGTACTGGAGGTTCTGAATGGTCATAAATTTCAGACAAATAATAAACAAGGGACCAGGTAAATATTAAAAAAAAAAAAAAAACCAAAACAAACCACACACCAAAACTTTTGAAAAATGAATAACGATTAAATATTTTTAACTTCAAGTGCAAAACTTGATGTTCCTTAACACCAAAACATTCCAATGAATTAACTGAGATGAAATTCTTGGTGATCTGGCAGAAACAGACAATGTTAATATTTTGAGGAAGAATGTGGTCAGATAGCAAGAATGTGATCAGGATTTCTGTTGACACCAAGTGTCAGCATCATCTGTGAGAAGCCTCTACTTCTCTGTAAGAAGTAGAATTAAAGAATTAAAATAGTTGCAAAACAGCAATGTGACATGCTTGTAACCAGAAATGCTTAGAAACACTTGTCATTTCAAGAATTAAAAATGAGATGCTGCTGATGAGAAAAACAACTTAGGGACCTCAAAGGCAAAACAAACAAGATTACCTTTTTTCCTGCTTAAATAATGAACAAGTTGGAAATGAGAATGTCTTAGGTGCAAAACTTTAAAGGAATGCTGCTAAGTACATGAATTAAAGCTTAAGACAGACAACAATAGGATTTAGACTATTTCCAAATACTTAAGAGTTGGACAAAAGAAGAAAGATTGATATGATCACTTCTCAGATCACAAACCCTTGAGAACGGTTCAGTAAAATTAAGAAATAACTATAACAAAGTTCTTCAGTATAAAAGCAAGTCTAATAAAACAACAGATTTTAGGATAATAATACACTCAAATTTTAAGTGTCTGAAGTGCACTGCAGTTGTAATTTGGTTTGATGCAGTTAAGACATTAACTAAAATAAAAAGATTCAGTGATGTTATCAAACTTTCTCTTATTATGTTACCTCATCCAATTTTAACAGACATTAGACAAAACCAGATCAAGACAATCTAGACCACAGTTATCCAAATCCAACTTGTCGTGTTACGACAAGTAACAAGTATAGAATTCAGTTCTCTTTGTAAAGGAAAAGCAATCACAGTTGTATGAACTTAAAAATACCTGCACCAATCTAACCAGTTGAACACCTAAATTAGTACATCCATATTGGTTCAGAAGAGTCATAAGGAAGAGAAATTTTTAAAAAAGGACAGTGATGAAAAAACCAAACAAGTTTACCACCTCCAAAACAGGACATAAAACTTACTTGTTAAATTTAATACTTTTATATAAAAACTTAGCTTATGTATAAACTCAAGCATATAAACTTAAGTTTAACATATAACTAACTGCTCATCATAAGTACAACTCTTATAGCTGAATTGCAGCGTCTTTCTTAATTTTAACTTAAACACTATCAAGGGTTGAGTTTTGAGACAACACTTTCTGTATTTCTTCCAATCCTTCAGAATTAGGGCAGGTTTAAATAAAAACACAGTACTTTGGTGCAGGAAAGCAAAATCCCTCCTCTTCTATCTTGATTTGAGAACATTCTATCAACAGTACAGACCATACAGGAACTTACCAACATATACCTAAGGGTTGCTTGGGAAAACTAGCTCTAAAACAGCTTTCATCTTCATACACAATTCAATATACGTTTACTATTTAAAGAAACGGCTGTAGTTATTTAGCAGAAGATGGAACATCCTGTCCTTACTTTTAAGTCGTCCCTTTTAATTATTGTCACATGCACATTTTAAGACATAAATAAAATATGATTTGTTTCAGCAAAATGAAAGATTCTGACTCAGTGTGTTCTTGAGATAAAAAAACTCTAGTAAAAAGAAAATACTTACTTCTACATTAGCTTTTTGCTGGTCTGAAAGTGCAGAAAGCTGTAAAAAAAATTCAAGTGTTATTTTTTTTTGTGTAGTAACTTATTACTCTCTAATAGGAAAAGTAGTTTGGTTTTTTTTTTTTTTTTTTTTTAACAGCCATATGATCTGCAAGGCTTAAAACAAGGCTTCCACTTAACACAAGATTTAACACACTTCC
>JANHGN010022341.1:0-17573 GCA_024605025.1 Megaceryle maxima | reverse complement strand
ATTTCACAGCGCTGTTTTCCACCCAGGAACCAGACCCTAGACTGGGTGAACACCTCTTTGCTTTCAGCCCACCCCCCAGCCCCTCCTGCACCCACCTGCTGCCAGCCCAAGAGGGCAGCGAGGGGCAAGAACCTGGGGCAAGGGGAGCGGGGTGAAGGCAACGCCCCAAGGAAGGGCTGGGCCCCCCCAGGAAAGGGGCCAAGGGTCCTGGATGGCACGGGTGATGGCAGGGGGGAGGTGGGGGGGGGTGCTTCAGGCACTGGATCCGGCCCAGCAGGTTTGACCCCACTGTACAAAGAGGTTAAAAATTAACCAGCAGCTCGGCTGAAGCCCTGACCTCCGGGTTGTAATGAGAGGGTGAGGAAATGAGCCCCCGAGGGGGAAGCGGAGGGAGCGGGTGGGCACTGAGGGGGAGCTCACCTCGCTTCTGCATGAAGCTGAA
Organism: Megaceryle maxima; assembly: GCA_024605025.1. Taxonomy (NCBI): domain Eukaryota; kingdom Metazoa; phylum Chordata; class Aves; order Coraciiformes; family Cerylidae; genus Megaceryle; species Megaceryle maxima. The sequence goes on along the minus strand of JANHGN010022341.1, from coordinate 17,131 downwards.
GAGGTCATCCAGGAACTCCTTCCTCCGGGGGTCACCGTCCAGCTCATACAGCTGCACAAGAGCAGAAAAGCACTCAGAACCCCCCTTTGTGCACCCTCCCCAGAAAGCCCCCCTCCCCCCGAGCAGCACCCCTGAGATTTGTGCCCACAGGAGGCCAAATGCCTCGGGGAGGGGGGGATCCCGCATGGGGCCATGGGGTCCCCAGAGTCCCCGTGGCTGGGGGCTGACCTGTGCCTCAACTTGCCCACAGGCCGAGGCAGCTCCCATGGCCACCAGCACCCGGCTCCTCCTGTCAGCACTGAGCCCGGTTATTTTTAGCATCTGCCACACGCTTGGCACAGAGCAGAACGATGCTTCGTGTGATCTGCCCTACACACCTGTGGCGCCGGAGGGAGCGGGTACCGGGAGCTGGCGAGCTTGTGCACCATGGTGTGAGCTTGTGTGCCATGGTGTGAGCTTGTGTGCCACAGTGTGTGATTGTGTGCCATGGTGTGAGCTTGTGTGCCACAGTGTGAGCTTGTGTGCCATGGTGTGTGACTGTGTGCCACAGTGGGCGACTGTGTGTCACGACGTTCACCCACACGCTGCGTGGTGCACACTCACATGCCATGGTGCAAGCTTTGTGCCTGCCGTGGTGTGCTCAAAGGGGGTCCCTGTGGTATCACCCTGGCAAACTGGGGCTGTGATGAAGCAGGGAGGGTCCTCTCGACTGTGGTGAGCCACTGGCTGCCAGGCCACAGGGCTCCCCTCTGCCTGGTGAGGCCGGCGCTGAGTGTGGGCTGCCCTGGTGAGGTTTTGTGCTGTGGGGCTGGCAACTTCTCCTCCTGCAAGAGCTTGTCCCGCAAGGCTGCCCAGGACCCATTGGCCAGAGCAAACCTAGCAGGATGAACCGCACCGTGGTACATGGCCAGGATGTGTTTTTCCACGCCGGGGCGGTTGGACGCGGTGCGAGGCTTCCGGCACGGCCGCGCCTCAAGCTCCCGGTTCTGCTGGGGCAGCTTTTGTCAGGACCCCACCCCGCACCCGACAGCCCGGCACATTCCTGCCTGATTTATGGTGGCAGGACCCGCCGGCTGGAGCGCCCCGGCATGCAGCCGCGCCGGCTCTGCCTCTCCCTGCCACTGGCAGCCCCAGCCCAGGGCGGTTTCTGCCTGGGGGTGCTGGCTGGTGGAGAATCATCCCCCCCAAGAGGGGTGACGGAGCTGGGGCTGCAGAGCAGGTGCTGCCCAGATGCCATGGGGATGGACTCTGAGGGGACAGACACCATGGGGATAGACACCACAGAGATGGACACCACAGCCCTTGTCCTGGCCTCGCTGCCCTGGCCCTTCGTGGCTCCCGTTTTTCTCAGTGACAACTTTGAACAACTGCCAGCGGAGCCGTGGCCGCGGCAGCCAGGAGGGGCTATAAATATTACCATGTAACTCGCCAGGCATGCACTGCGGGGCCGCCACCCCCATGGCCGCAGAGCTGCACAGTAACCGGGTCACCCCTACGGCCCCTTGTCTGGCGGGCACCCCCAGGCACGGCACCCTGGCAGCAGTGGGACCCATGGGTGGGTGGGTAGCCAGAGCTTGGGTGCAGGTGAGGGGTGTGAGACCCTCCTCCCACCGACCCCAGGGAGGATCCGGATCCTGCAGGGCTGAGCCGGCACCGATCAAAGGGATCAATGGGGCCATGCGATAAGAGGGGCAGGGCACGGTGGGAAAGCCATAAATCCCCAGTTCCCCTGGAAATCTTGCCCGGTTCCCAGTAACCCCTTGGTGTAGGAAGAGGAGCTGCTGTCACCACCATCTGAGACCCCTCCAAGTCCCTCTCCCACCCCAGCACCCTGGCAGGGGACCAGAGCACAGGGGGAGTGGTGCGGTGGCCACCAGCAGGGCAGGGGTGACACATGGCGCAGCGGGCACCGCCGCGGTTTTACCAGCTGAGCTGCTTGAGCTGTTCCCAACCAGCTGAGGGATGTTGGGCCGGTGCCAGTCCAGCCTCCCCCATTTCCTCAAGCGTCTCCAAAAGCCACCCACGGAGAAAGGGCTTCCCCAGCACCAGCCACTGTGGCACAATCCTGTCCCCTCCCTGGGGTCCTGAATCACAGCACAAGCAGCCAGTACCAAACGCGGAGCTGTCCTGGTACAGCTCAAGGGGGTCCTGAGCCACCTGTGAACCTGCAGAGCTCTCCAAAACGATTGGCCGTTTACAACACCAGGTGGTTCTGTTTTTATAGAGCCAGCTCTTCCATAGAGCCGCTCGCCCCAGGTTGCCAGTGGGAGCTGGAGCTAACCTGGGCAAGGCACAAATGCACCGGTGCATTTACTGCTGTGACCCCCACCCTCAGCCGTGGCCAGCCCCCCTTCATCCTGGGGCTCAGTCCCGAGGGTAATGGACATGTTTAAGAGGATGAAAGAAAATTAACCGTCAGCTGAGGAAAGCATGCGCCGGCCGGGCCGTGGGGATTAGCGGCAGCAGGCGGGCAGCTGCCCCGTGTGCCGGCCACCCACGGGCCCCCCACTGCCCGCCAGCCCTAGGGGCCCATGCCAAACTGCAGTGGCTGCGGTCGCTCTCCTAACCAAGCTGTGATGAAGGCTCGGGGGTCACTGGGGCCAGCAGGCAGAGGGAGCCCCACACCCACCCACCACCCTCACTGGCACACCCAGCCATGGCTGCTGGGCAAAGGACGTTTTGCAAGATGCTGCTTGTGGTTACCAGAGAGATTTCGACAGCTCTGCCGCGCTCGGCCGCTGCTCACCGGCCTCCGCCGCCCTGGATCAGGGAGAGGGGCTCAGCCAGCTGGTGCCACTTCCCAATCTGCACCCCCAGCCCCTCATCTAGCTCTGCCACCACTGGCAGAACCACTCGGTGCAAAGGCATTTCCCAGGGAGCCCTGCCAGCAGTGACATGAGGTGAAGATGTGCCTGAATGCACTGTGGCGTGACCAAGTGGCATCCGCCAATCTTCCCCCGTCCCCCTTTGCCACCCAAGATGGGAGAGGGGGCAGAGAGGAGCAACTTGCATCAGCCCCTGGCAGGATTTCCTTGCACTGATGGCATCCCGGGTGCTGCGGGCACATATCACTGGCCTGTGCCTGTGGCACTCTCACACTGGCAAGGATGCGGCAGAGCAGCCACATGCATCATGCACACCAAAAAGGCAGCGCAGTCATCGTCGGAAAGCTGAGATATGGGGTCTAAAATAAAAATTGAGGAACAGAAACATGTTCTCGTTTCAGCAGCGTGTGAAACTGAGCACACAGCCGGGCTCAGCACAGAGCAGCTGCCACTGGCACCACCGGACCGAAATCAGCAGGTGTTGATCCCTGCCTGGTGCTGATCTCTGGCCGGTGCCGATCGCTGCCTGGTGCTGATCTCTGGCTGGTGCCGATCGCTGCGCGGTGCTGATGCCCCTCCCACTGTGCTCGAGCACGGTCTGGGCTTGGCACGAAGCGTGGCTCCCCACTGGGGAAGTGCGGGCAGAGGCGGGGGGGCTCAGTGCAAAGGTAACGCCGGCCGGCGGGCAGTGCGCCATGGGGAAAGGCTGCCCGGCCACCGCTGAGTCAATAGATTTACATTTTGTAATTAGGGAGGTGGAAATGACTTAATCTGTAATGCAGCTGCCCAGAGAATATCCTCTTATCGTGGGGAGACTGCCTGGCAGGTCCCCCCGGGGATACCACGGTGCCAAGGGGTGTCACACTACCAGGGGGTGCCACGGCACCGCCAACCCCAGCCCAGATTGGGGGACACCCCCACCTCCTCCTCCTCAACAGCCACCCGGAGTGGGGGATCTAGCCCTGCACACCCAGTGCTGACCCAGCACGGGGCAAATACCCAGTGCCACCAGCACAGCTGGTTCTATACCGCAGCACCCGACCCTCCTCGCCGCCAGCACGAGCCCCACTGTCCCCAACCCTCCATCCTCGCGGGCGGCCGAGGACAAGGTGCCAGATGGCCCCTGCCAGCCGATATAATTAAGTGGAGGAGGAATTAGGAAGGCGGCGGGCGGGCGGGCGGCCCTGACCCCGCAGCCCAGCGCCCCGGCAGGATGCCGGCCCGGCGTTTGGTGTGGATGACCGGATTAACGTTTCAAACCAGATTACAGGGAAAATCCCAACCCGCTGGCGTTCAAAGGGCTGGTGGGGAGGCGGCCCCTCGGCAATGCCAGGAATGCAGCAAGAGAGCCCTCAGCACGGGCGCGGTACGTGCCGGGGGTCCGCCGAGATAAGACCCCACCCCGGCAGTCCAACGCTCCCCTGCAACGGCCCCCAGGCCGCGGCCAACCAGAGCAATTAAAGCATGGAGGGGAAGCGCCATTTAATTAGCGCTGCCCCGGTAATGCCAGAGCTTATGGCGGAGCCAGGCGAGCACTTCCATCGGACAGAGTCCCCGCGCCCACCCTGGGTGTCACTGGGACCCTCCACCCAGAGCGCGGGGGGCTGTGGGGCTCAGAGGAGCCCGTGTCCAAGTTAAAAACAACCGCCTCCCACCCCCCTCCATGTCTCAGTTCCGGGTTTTCAAGCCTTGGGGATTAATTTTCAAGTTTCTTTTCCATCGCCAGGAAGTCTTGACACTCAGCTTTTCCTCCCTTCTCCTCAAAACCAGTTTGGGACGTGCACACCATGAGCCGGGGCGGGGACAGACCCCTGAATGTCACGGTAACAGGGATGGGGGGGGGGCGGCCTTCCAGGAGCTACACCCCCCCCCGAATTTCTATATTTAGGGAAAAACCACCACTAAGGCAGCATCTGGAAGAGCCCACCCATGAGGTGCCCACAGCAGGCGGCAGCACCCACACCCTCGGGTTGATTCCAGCCCGGGTGGTGGGATAGGGGGGCGTTCCTTCTCTCCTTCTCTTCCTTCCTTCCTCTGCGGGCCCCTGAGGGACGTGTCCCTTTGTCCCGCTGACAGCCGAGAGGCAATGCCGGGAGCGGGGGAGAGACCACGCACACTAACGAGTTATTTATCGAAGAATAAACACGTGGGCGGTGTTTCCCGTCCCGCTCCTGGCCGACGCGCACAGCCCCCCAGCCCCTGGCACCATCGGGCACTGTCTGCACACCGACCACACGCCAGGACCCGCAGTTGGGGCTGGAGGGGGTGTTTATTCGGGAAAATATAGTAATTTGTAAAAACTAAAGTGAAAGGCTGGTGATGAGCCCCAAAATGAAGCATTTTGGGTGAAGATGGTGGCTGACTCCAGGCTGGGGTTGCCCAAGGCCATGTACCCCCTTCTCCAGGCATGGAGGCCGCAGTGAGGGGGGGCCAGTGCCAGCACAGCCCCCCCAGTGTATGGGGTTTGCCGGGGGCCGATCCCTCCCGGCAAAGGGAGAGTCCGGCCTCAGCACAGATCCCACAGCAGATAAAGCACTCGGCTTAGGGACAGGTCACGTCTCGCCCTCCCCATTCCTAATCTCCTGTGAGCCCCCTGACAAAGCACCGTCCCCACCTCGGGAAGGGGCTGTGCGAGGCACAGAGACGTGCAACCCCTCCCCAAAACCCACGAGGACCCCCACCAGCTCCGAGGCCATCCGGGAGCAGGATGGTGCTGGAGGCAGTCTCGCCTGTGCGGGACACGGCCGGATCCTGCCACCGGCAGCCGAGTCCACTGACCGGCCTGGCAGGATTCCTGCTGCCTGAGCGCGGCCAGGGCCGCCTGGGGCGGGGGGCGGTTTCCGTGGGGGCAGCCGGCGAGGGGGCTGGAGAGAGCTGAGCTCTTGCCGCCGCGCTTCCCGTCGGCACTATTGTTCCTGTTGGTTCCCAGTATTGTCCCCTCCACGGCTCAGCACCACCCGGGGCCACGATGTGGCACTGCCACAGGTGCCTCTTGCTGCTGGTGCCCCCTCCTCAGGCTGGAGCTGTGGGACCTGGTGGGCAGCAGATCCATTGGTGCTCTGGGAGCCCCCTCCCCATTCCCAACCATCACCCCAGAGGGCTGGGGGTCCCCAGACCACCCGGCCAGGCTGTATGGGTGACCCAGGGGGACACAGGCCAGTGTCACCATGCCATGGAGGGGGACCTTGAATGGGTGAATTAGTCACCGTTTAACCTTCTTGACCCACCATTGTCCGCGCGCTGTCAGCTGCCCTCCCCACCACACCACCAGGCCAGCCAGGCGGCAGCCACCGGAACACTCCACGTGGATCCGCAGCCACACGTTGGAGCCGTCCCGGTGCAGCATGGCGAGGGGCCTGCACTCATGCCAGCTCCCACAGTGCCCGTGGGGTGGGTTTGGTTTTTTTTTCCCCTTCCCACAGAGGAGGAAGCAAATCCTGCTGCAGTTGCAGTTCAAATGACGGTTTCAGAGGGACCTGAGCCAGGCTCTGGCTAAAATAAAAACCAGCTCGGTGTCTGAATGCTGACATGTGGCACTGGCTGCCTGGAGGTCACCGCTGGGGACCACGGTGGTGGGACCAGGGAACTGCTGCCCCCCACCCAGGACAGGCGCCGGAAGCCTGTGGCTGTGCCGGCCCTCACCGCCTGCGTGCCACTGCACGCCCTTGACACATGCTCGCTATCGCACCAGACCTTGTGCAAATATTAACCCAGTGGAGTCAGGCAGTGTTGAGAAAGCTCGCCCCAGCTCACAACACCCAGGGCCTGGCTCACACTCCACCGGCTGTGCAGACCCTGGGCAGGTGTCTGAGCCAGAGCCACACAGCCCAGACCTGGGGAAGCCACAGCCAGAGCTGCAAAGCTCTTCCTGATGGAAAAGCAGCATAAACCCGGCAAGGTTGGGCTGTCCCTCCGTGTGCCCCCAGAACTCCCCAGGGCCGGCAGGTCGAGACCCCTGAGTGAGGACCCAACCCGGGTGCCGGGGCAGTGATGGCAGCTGCACTGGCTCTCGTGGGCGAGCTGGGGTTTAAATTCCACCATATGTAAATGATCATCTTAGAAAGGGGATCGCTGCAAAGCCAGAGCAGACGAGTCACCTGGGGCTTCCACTGCCTGGCCGGGGATTTGGCTAATTGCAAATCGGTTCCTGAAATGCGATGTCCCGTCCTGCACCTCTGCCCACATCCCCATCCAGCCGTCCCCACCGCCGCAGGGGTCCCGGGGGTCCCGCCAGCCCCACGCACCCTGGCCGTGCCCGCGGGAGCTGGAAGAGATCCAGCAGCCACAGCTGGTTTTGACAGGCAGCCAACCGCGGGTGTCAGCCCTGGGAACCATGCTGTGGAATCACTCCAGCACCGCTGAAACCTCGTCGCTTCCTCGCCCCACTGTTGACGCACGGAGAGGAGCAGCATGGCTGGGGACACCGCCACAGCACTGGCACCGGAGTGACGCCAGCTCTGCCAAAGCTGCCACCTGGCTCCGTCCCACCGTGGCACTGGACAGCACGTCACCAGCATTCACATTTCCAAATGCTGCTGCCTGACCAAGGGCTCTGCAGGGAAACCAAGGCAGGAGCCTCAGCCCTTCGCTGAAGGGATTTAGGGCTGGCGCCCACGTGCGCACCCCCAGCTGCCATCTGCACAGGGGTGAGACCCCTGAACCAGCTTCTGCGGGGGGACAGGACTACTGTGACTGGTGACAGGGCCACCACCCCCTCCCTGTGGGCCACAGGGAGATGAGCCCCGGCCCCAAGCAGCTCCGACACAGGGCGGATTATCACGAGGGACCAAGGCGCAGGCAGATTAAGTGACCGAGTAGAAGGGTCAGGGAGCGGGCTCAGGAGCAGAACTGGGAGCTGCACCCAGAGCCCCCCGATCCAGCTGCCCTGGCAGGCTCCAAGCGGGCAGCACAGGCAGATGCCATCAAGGACGTGCTCAGGGGCAAGCAGGGATGGCAGGGGTCCCCCCACCCCTGAACTGTCACCTGCCCCTTGCCCTGGCCTCCAATTGCGGCACGTCCGGTCGGGCCCCAGGACCGGCTGCCATTTCTCCTGCGGTTTGAGCCAGAAATAGGGCGATGGAGCAATGCTGCGCCCTTGCCCAACCACCCTGCTGCCGGGTGGCTGTTTGCATTGCTGACAAAGGACCTGCTCTCCTCTTTTTTTTAGCTTCCCCCCCCCCCCCTCTCTTCTTTTAAATAAACCCTCATTCCTGTTAGTTCAGCTGTGCTGGAGCTGGGAGGTGGCCACCTCCTCTGCAGCCCTTGAACCAGCCCCAGGGGGCCAGGGCTCTGGGAGAGGACAGTGATCTCGGGATGACACAAGAAAGCAATGCCCAGGCTGGGGGGGATCCAGTCAGGCCCCCAAGCTTAGGTGTGCCAAGGGGATGGTCCATGGGGGAGCCAACAAAATCAGCCAGGCAGCTGGGGCAGGATGGACGTGTTCTCTGTCACCCACCTCGTTCGTTACCATGGGTCTTGTTGGGAGAAACGGCCTCATGCAGTGCCCGGACATCGGGACCAGCACCCCCAGGCTTGCGCAGGCATCAGGCTGGAGGAGGCACTCGGCGGCTAAGCTGCTCTTGCCAAGAAGTCCCTGACCCCTGACCAGGGATCCGGCAGGATTACGGCTCCGGGAATGCTCCCTGAGCGCTGTGAGCCGATTACTGGGCTGGATCCCTCGGGAGCACCCTTCAAGCAAGCTGGACGGTGGCACGGGGCGAGACGGGAGATGGCTGTGCTGGGGTCACGGGGGAGGATGAGGCCCTTCTCCTGGGAGGGGTCCACCTGTGACCAAACCGCTATCCCCAGCACCCCGTCCCGCTCCAGTCCCCTCCTCTCCCCCTTTATCTGTCACCAGCCCGACCAGGCACCACAATCGCCCCGGCCGGGGGCCCCAGGGCGCTGCCCTTTATCAGTGCCCCCCCGCCACCGGCCAGAGCCAAACTGCTCTTGGGGTGGAGGACGGTGGCCCCCGGGCCAGACGACAACACTCAGTTGCCCCTTTCCCCGTGCAGGGGCCCCCTCGCCCTCCCCGAGGGCGGCTCATCCACTCGGCTGGCTAATGCAATAAAGCTCTAATCAATATTTTAAAGAAAGTAAATGGACCCTCCCGCCCTCGTTAAGAGGCCGCAGGGTCCCCCGCTCCCAGCCCCCCTTCCCCAGCAAGCTTTGAGCTTTTTAAAGGAAAATAATCCACGGGAGAAAGGGGTTCATGGCCCCATGCCAGAATTGGGGGGCAGAGGGGAACCCCCACACCTTAACTGGAGCCTGTGGTTTCAGCACAGGGCTCCAAACTCTGGGACTTCAGAAGAAAAAATGGGCTTTTCCTTCGTCCCTCCATCCCCTCCCACAACTCCCCCAGAAAAATCTCAGCCCTGCCACAGGCATAGACCTGAGAGATCCCCAGAACTGGGATCGGGGGTGGAGTGTCTGATTTAGCCCCTGCTGTGCCCAGCCGTCCACCTGCTGAGGTTGCAGAGTTGCTTTTGGTTAACATTTTTTTTTGGTATGATTTTTTTAAATTTTTTTTTTTTCCTGCCCCAACCGTTGCACTTTGAAACACCCTATCTCGGGGGAGCGCTGCTCGGCACGAGATAAGGGCTGAGGTTTTCACCCCCATGTGCCACTGGTGTGGCTCAGACATCCCCGTTTGGGAAACCTGCTGCACCCATAAACCACTGGCACCCCCACCGCTGGCACAGCCTCCCCACAGCACCATGATGGCTTCTTAAAGCCCCCTGCCCCCCGATGTTTCCCACCAAGGGAAGCAGAGATGGCACCCCAAAGGGAGCACTCAAAATGGGATGACCCAAAGCAGGTACCCAAAATGGGGCACCCAAAAGGGGACACCTGGGGGCTGCTGCAGCCAGGGCTGGGGAGACCAGAAGACAGATCTCCCCCAGTTGCCATCCTGTGGGACATGGTGCCAGGGTGCTGGGTGCACGTGCTCGATGGACCGCAGGCAGCTCAGGAAACTCCAAAAATGGCAGAAGCAGGAAACTCCGGCCCCGTGGGCTGCCAACGCACCCAGGGCTCCTGCTCCCGGAATTAGTAGGGTGCAGTAATAGCAGTAACGAAACAGAAAGGTCAAGAGGGGAGTTCTCCACAGGGCAGCAGCAGAGGCCCCCCCTGCACACCCCCCTCCCCCCTCCTTTGCTGGGGCACAGACATCAAAGAGGGTAACGCCAGCCCCACACCAGCCCGGCATTATGCAGCAGTTTGCAGCGGCACAAAGCAGTGATGGAGTTTGTTTGGGGGGGGAGGGGGTTTGGCTGAGCTGCTCGTGCTCCGGCAGCTCCTCAAAGCCCAGCTCCCCCCACAAACACCCCCACTCCAGAGCAGTGCCACCAGGGCAAATGCCCACAGTGCCAGCCCCCAGCTGCGGTGCCTTGGGGTAGGTGCTGGGGTCACCCTCAGTTCTCTGCACAGCCCCCCACGGGCAGCCGAGGCCCTGTGGCCAAGCCCAGCTATACCAGCATCACCACAGCACCCGCAGGGATGCCTTTTGGGGTGAAGTCAGACAGGATCCCAAACCCAAACAAGAGCCAACATGGCCCCAGCACAGCCTGGCAGCAGTGTGGTTTGATATGCCCAAATTGCACCAGACCCCTGCACCCCCCGCGAGGCTACAACAGGCCCAAGATCCTGCCCTTGCTGCCGGAGGATGTTGCGGCTGCCATTCCCCTCGGGGAGCCCCAAAAATGCCCCTTTTCCCCACCAAGGGGCTGTCGCACCCTCGGCAGCCGCTGCCCCTGGGCCCCCCGCCACTCCGGAGGCTTCTTTGTTCTGCTGCCCGTGCCCCAGGTCAGCGGCCGCACTGACCTTTGCCTGCATGGTGGCCGTCCCCAGGGATGGGGAGGTGCCACGCGCCAGCTCCCTAACCTCCATAACTCTTCCTCGCACCCTCCCCTTCCTCCCCGCGAACGGGGCCTCCTCCTCCTCCTCCTCCTCTCCCTGGCCTCCTGTGGTTCAAGCCCAGTTTGCAGGAATCTGCCCCAGATGGGTCAAGAAAAAAACAGCGTGGTGGGAAGGCACAGCACCGGCACTGCCATGTTCAGAGCACCACGTTCCTGCCAGCTCTGCCACATGGGGATCCAGCCACAGTTCACCAGCACCCCGGTGCTGCCAAAGCTTCCCCTGATGCTCTTCTACCCCGGTGAAGAGGTGGCAGCCAGGGCAGGGACGGGGTGAAGCCTCCTCTCGCCCACCAGTGCCAGGGCCACGGTGGCCGCCCTACGTCGGCTCTTGATGTTTACATTCCTGCTGCTCCTTCCCAGGCCTGGCTGCGCTAACTGGGCTGGAACTGGAGCTGGAGCCAGAGCCGAAGCACTCGGCGGCATGCACTGGAGCGTGGCCAAGGAGGAGCTCCCGGCCAGCGCCGCGCTGCACCGAGCAACCCCCTGGCCCGGGTCCAGCGGCCGCGATCCAAGCGCCGGCGCACTGGCGGGGCTGACGTGCTGGGGAAAGCCTCTCTTCTCCCAGCTGGGCGCTTCGACTCCTCTCCTCCACCCACAGCACGGCGGCAGCCACTTTCCTCCTCCCTCCAGCTGTTTCCATGGTTAGCTGGGCTCTCCCGGCACCTCCGGCAAGATTTCCGCTGGGAAATCTTTGCCGGCATATCTCAGGGGGCAGAGGATGTGCCGAGACTCGGGCTGGCGTCCCCGAGTGCCATGGCTGTGGCAGGGCACCCGGCAGAGCCTACGGCATGGTCCGTAGCACACCTACAGACCACCGCGCCGGTGCGGCAAGGGTCCTTTGGCCACCACACCTCAGGTTTTCCTGTTGGGTCCCAAGTGCTGGGAGCAATTGCTGGGTCCCCAGAGCCAGCGTGTGGCTCCAGTATGGGCCGACACAGTGACAAACAGGAAGATCACGGCTGTGGTATCAAGAAAGCTTATTCACAGATACAAGATCACGTTGCCGGCCCCTCGCTCCCCGACGACAGGAAGCACAGAAGAGAAACCACAAGAAGAGGTGGCGGCATGGGCACAAGGGACGCACGGGGCAGCCAATTCCCCTGCCCCGCAGCTGGGCAGCAGCGCACCAGGGAGGGCGGCCGCGCTCTCGGTGCTCGCTTGCGCTCTTTCCACCAGTCCCGTCGCGAGGCCGCTCACATCCAGATGTGCAAGCGGATCAGGGCAGCCCCTTCCCCCTTTCAGGAGGGATGCGACAGCCCCTGCCCCTTCCCCTTTGGGCCGTCACATCCCTCCCGAAAGGCCACCGTGCCCCGGCTGCTCCATCTGGGTCCCATCTGCTGCTGTTGGCTCCCGTCCCTTCCCCCAGCCCTAAACTCAGAGGTATTTAAGCACACACATCAAAGGCACCGGGCAGCCCCCAGGGAGCCCCAGCTCGCAGCACATTTCCTTCGATTAGCCAAAAGCGGGGCGCAGTGAGCTCCAGCGCCAGGAGAGACACGGAGCGTGCCTGTCTGCGGCCAGCCCAGCTTGGCTGGGAAGGAGGGGGCAGTCAGGGAGCTGTCACCCTGGTTTCGCTCTTCAGGGGTATTTTGGCAACATCGTGGGGGCAGCTCTGCCCACAAACACCCACAGGGCTGGAGCCGTCCTGCCGGGCATCAGCTCTGCGGTGACAGGGAGCCTATCAAAAACAGCTTGGGGAGGATGGAAAAGAGGAAACCAAAGAGTCCCTTCAGATTTTTGGAAGTTTGGGGTGGTTTTTTTCCATCACTTTCAGTAAAAATCCTCCTGGGCTGCTGAGGCAAACCCCATCACATCATCTGCCTGCACTGGTGCCGGGCCACATTGCCAACCAGGACACAGGATCCCATCAGAGCCACCGACCAAAGGGGAGGGGGGGGGAGGCTGAGCCCAAGCACTAAAACCTCAGAAAAATCCAATGCATTCTTGGTGACAACAACAGCTCGATCCAAGAACCAGAGGAGTCCCACCGCAGCTCGCGGGGACACACGGGCACGTCAGGGGCATGCGCGTCTCGGCGGGCACCTACTTGCTTGAACTGCTCCTCATAGGTCCAGTCGCCGTGGTCGGGGGCTGGTGGCGGGGGCTGCGCGTGGCCCAGTCCGGAGGGCAGCCGCTCCTGCCCCCCCGGCAGCCGCTGCAGTTCGCCCCGGTAGTGCTGGGGGGCTGGAGGCTTGCGGAGCAGCAGGGATCCCACGCCCGCCCGCACCGCCTCTGCCGAGCTAAGCCCTTCCTCTCCTATGTCTTCCTCCTCCTCGTAATCTTCTTCTTCCTCCTCCTCCTCTTCTTCCTCTTCCTCCTCCTCACCCAGGTCTTCTTCAAAGTCATCTTCATCCCACTTGCCCTTCCTAGAGCAGAAGAGAGAGGAGAGATTTGATCCCGTGCTAGGGCTGGCTTCCCAAAGCCGATCCCTCTCCCCTGCTCGCCCCGTGGGCACCCCACAGCTGTGGGGCTGGGACTACCCTCGGCACGTGGGGAATGCAGCAAAGCCCTGGCACACCCCGCTCAGGGGGTGTTGGCGCCACAGGGCACCACTGGCCACTGGCAACCCATGACAGCAGCTCCAGTGAGGAATGGGGGCTCTGCCAGATGGCTCCCAGCCCGTTCCCTGCCTCAGCGAGGACACACTGGGAGGAAGCAGTGGAGAGGGCCCTGCATAATTTAAAACCAGTCCAGGATCCTCTGTCATGGCCCCACGTGGCTCCCCAGGCAGAAATGAAATGTCGCCCCACAACAGCCTGACACAAGGAATCCCAGCTACCAGGAGGAGCTGCTGCTCTGGGATGTCCTGGCAACACTGACCTGCCTCCCTGCACTTAGCTGCACAAACTCGGCTGCCCAATGCAACCCCAGCAGCCTCCAGCACGCTTCCCTACCCTCAAGGGAAGCTAGTGTCCCCAGCCAGCTGTGCCAAACCACATCTCTGCCCCATCCCCAAACTCATGAGAGCTTCTAGGCTGGGCTAGCAGGTACTCACACATCCTCCTCCGAGCCCATCTCCTGCTGGAAGCCACCATCCTCCTCCTCACCATGCTCTTCCTCCTCCTCCTCCTCCTCCTCCTCAGAGGCCTGGCTCTCGTCTGACAGCCCCGGGCTGGACGAGTGGCTGAGGCCAGCAGCCGCTGCCCGCATAGCGGCAAGGGCAGCCATCTGGGCCCGCTGGATGTGGGCGCTCTCTGGCTCTGCTCCTTCCTCCGAGGGCGCTGGGGCCGTATCCTGCCCGCGGCTCCGTGCCGGGGTGCTGGCAGGGGGCTGCCCCGGGGCTGGCTGGGGCTGTGCCGGGGGGGTTGCGGAGCGTTGCTGCTGCTGTTGCTCCTGCTGCCGCGCTTCCAGAGCCTGCTGCAGCCGCGCGCGCTGCTGCCGCTGCAGGTTCTCCATCACCGCCTGAAGCTTCATGGCTCTGCCGGCAGCGGTCAGAGGGTCCCCAGGGGGGCGAGGGGCGATGCACCCAGAGGGCAGTGCCCGGGAGGGGCGGGGGGCAGCGCCCGGCAGGCTGCCGCGCTCCAGTGGGGCTGGGGGCCAAGGCTGGGCAGTGCTGGGCAGGGGACAGCCCTGCAAGGGGGCTGCCAGGGGGGGCAAGGGCAGCGGAGGATCCGTGAGGATGTCAGGGCAGGAATCGCCGCCGCTGGTGGCTCAGGGCAGAAGGGACGTGTCCCGACCCCGCTCCGGAGCTGCTGCTGTCAGTGAGGCGTGGAAACCTCCGCAGGCTCAACAGGCAGTGGCAGCCGCCTGGCTCATCATCTGACCAGGCACCTTCTGGTGGGTGGCAGCCCCGGGATCAACGCAGTGTCCCCCGGCTCGGGGTCAAGTGTCCCTAGTCCTTGTCTGGCTCAGCTTCTGGCAAGCGTCGGGGCAAACCTGCCGGGAGAAGTAGAGGAGAGGGTCAGCGAAGCAGAGGAGGGTCACCGGAGCTGCAGCAGGAGCTGGTGAGCAGGAAGGAGTTAAAGACAGCGCAGGAGCCTCATTAATCTCGAGCTAATGAGATAGGGAGGCCGGGGCCTGCTGCTGGAGGGGGGAAGGGGCCTGCCAGACCCGATAGCCCAGCCTGGCCCTGTGGATACCAGGAGGGCAGCGCCCACAGATAACAGCCCCCTACGCGTCCCCCACGGGGGACCCGGCATGTCCCCACCCAGGGGGACCAGGGACATACTGCAAACGTGGGTTCATTGCTATGGCAGCAGCAGGCAGCTGCCAGTGGCACCGGGGTGTCAGCGGCACTGGGGTGCTCACTGCACAGCATGGGAGGCCCAAAGTGCAGTGGGACCCGCGTGTGCCCAGGGCAGCCTCCTGGGATGGGCAGGCAGAGCCCCGCTCCTCAAAACCCCGGTAAACAGGGCTGCAGGTCTTGCAGGGCGACAAGCAGCTCAACTCCACCAGCAACCACCACAGGAACCAGCACGGTATGACTGGGCCTAGAGACACCCCCACCACCCTAGCACCCCTGCCTGGAGCATCCCGAGCCCTGGGACAAGGGTCCACCGGTGACAACTTCAGCACGACCTCGCCTGTGCTGATTGATCGTCGTGCTGTTGCCACCGCAGCAGTGCCACATACTGGCAATCATCCCGTTCCTGCTGCCCGTGGAGCACACATACCCCTGGACCACATCCAGTGCTGGCTGGGGACCCTCCGTGGTGCCACAGCAGCCCCCTCCGCAGCGGCCAGACGGCTGGCAGCACGCAGGAGCCAGCAGCTCCCACACGATCCCGTGAATTCTGGAAAGGGGAACCCGCTTCCAGTGTGGTGCCGCTGCCGATTGGGTGGCCAGGCGGGAGCCGTTTCCCCCGCGCCTCGCTGCGGTGGCGGCCGCATCCGCTCACAGCCCCGCCACGCTCCACTCGCCCTACAAATGAGCGAACGTGCCGCCGCCCTGGGCTGCCGGTCACATTGTCACTGCTGAGGGCGGCCAGCGCTGGGAGCTGGTCAGCTGCTCGAGCACTGCCCGTGCCTCAGTTTCCCCTCCTCTAACTCATCCATCTCCATCTTGCCTGCACAGAGGGGAGGCGTCAGGGCAGGGACCCTCTCTCCTCTGGGAGAGGGGCGGCCACTGCCGCTCACGGGCTGTGGCCACGCTCCCCGCCGCACAGCCGTCCCCTGCCGCCTCCAAACTCCGTCCCCTGAGAGAGCCACAAGAGAAACAGGGTGAGACTCGTCCCAGGCACGTGCTCCTCCTCCGGCCCCTTACTGCCGCGGCTCAGCCTCGCCACAAGTTGCCAAGTTACTCAGTCCTGCGCTGCTGAGAGCCAGGAGCGGACCGTGGCCTGCAGATAGTAGCCTTGCCACTGTGACTCTGCGGGGAACTGAAGCCCGAGTGCAGCCAGAGGCTGTCGACTCGGTGAAGCCAGAGCCAGGGGACTGTGGCACCCAGTACCATGGTGACCTTGAGCCGTGCCCCTTTGTCCGTCCTGCCCACAGAGGTTCGGTGCCTTCTGGCCCAACGGGCCAGCGCCAGGGGATGGGTGGGGGGATTTTGAGCACCCACATCCCGCCAGGCAGGTGCTCAAGAGCGACAGCAGCTACAACAGGCTAAAAATACATGGCGGGGGTATGACGGACGGGGACTTTGTGTCCAGCCAGACACTCCCCCCCGTGCCCCCGGCCGGGCTCACGGAACTGCTGGGGAGAGGGCTCCGAGGGCAGCGCTGGGATCAAAGGAAGGAGAAGAAGGAGGAAGAGGAGGAGCGGGAGCCCAGGCCCGGGAGGGTGCTTGGCCCCGGGGGCAGGCAGGGTTGGGGGTACTGCAGGAGGGACCCCCAGGACGGGCAGGGGAGTCCTCCCCATCATTGAGCCCAGGCCCAGCCCCGGGGCACGTGGCACCGGCAGCCCCTGGCTGAACCGGGGGATGGGGGCAGCAGGGCCTGTAGAGGGGCCCAGTCCGGTAAACCAAGAAGAACGGCCGCTACCGGCACGGAACAACACGTCAAGCAGCTCCCACCCAACTCGGCCCGGGACCCCTCTCCCGACCGGAGCCCCGGGGCTGTCGTAGCCGGGAGCACAGGGCGGTGGCACCGTCCCGTCTCCCCGCTGGGAGCCGCCAGGAGAGGCGGGGCCGGGGGACTCTAACCGGCCTGGACAGTAACGCCCGGAGGGCCGGGCCGGGCGCGTGTCGGGAGCGGCCGCGGTACGGGGAGCCCCGACCCAACGCGGGGACGGGGACGGGGGGGGTGGAAGGCCGAGAGGGGAAGGGGGCGCCCCAGTCCCTCCCAGCAACCGGTCGCGGGGGGTCCCAGCCCGCCCAGGGGACGCGGCCGGTACCCGGCCCCAGTCCTACCCAGTCGCTGAGAACTGGGGGGGGGTTAGTTCAAAGCTGGCTTGAGCATTTCAGGCCAAAGCAGAAGTCAAGACGACGGCTGCTGTCTAGAGACACCCGTG
>JANHGN010022339.1:1915-23506 GCA_024605025.1 Megaceryle maxima | reverse complement strand
GTTGCAGATGGCCCTGCTCCCTGCAGGGGGTTGGACCAGATGAGCTTGAAAGGTCCCTTCCCACCCAAACCAGTCTGAGATTCTATGAACATCCTCCTGGTGCAGAGTTTTCACCGACGTGCCCAGGAGTGGTTTCCTCTGGTTGTCACCCTGCTGGAACCCTCAGCTCCCCGCCAGCCACAGCCGTGCTGCGCTCTCTGCTCCAGCCTGGGCCACGCCGCCGTTAATCTGCCTGCTGGGACGGCTGCTGCGCGCTGTAAATAAAAGCTGTCACTATTGACCCTGAGCTTTAAGGACTCTTGATTACATCCAGCCCTGTGCCGCTCTGGGGGTGGAACCAGTGGTATAGAATATGATTTTTTTGCATAAGTGATTTGTTGCATGTCTGTTTATTTTTTGTAGCCTGCGTGTGTGTCCGTGTGCACCTTCCACTGGCAAACCAGCAGCTGCTGGCTGCCTGCTGCCTGCCCCGGAGAGCTTTACTTTGCTGGAGAGGTGGAAAGCTCCTCTCCAGCCGTGCAGGGGCTCTGGATTTGGCAAGTCTGGTCCTGGGTCTCCAGACACTTGGGGGAGGCAGGTGTGGATGTCTTGAGCATCTGCTGGTCCTCAGCAGGCACCCGCATCCCTGCCCTTGGGGTGATGCTCCAGAGCAGCCTTTGAAGGGTTGGTGCAACCTGCAGCCGTCTGAAAGTCGAGGGCTGGCTTTTATCTCAGCAGTCGCCCCAGAGCTTCAGTGGAGCTGATTTTCTGAGCAATCTGGAAAAAGTGGGAGGGGATCTGCTTAGGCCAGAAGAAAGAAACAGAAATAAATTAATTCCAGCACGTCTTTCTATATAAAATTAGTCCTGAACTTTCAAGAGAAGTGACGCTGGGCATCAGGCTTAGGCTCTTCTGCTGGCACTTGCCCGTGTAGCGTGGTGACATCTGCAAGGTGGGCAGGGGGCTGCTGCAGGCTGTGGTCGTGTCAGTTTAGGTTGGTTCTGGGGGCACAGGAGGGGTCCACACCCCTGCAGCAGAGGTGGCCCTTCCCTGGGAGAGCCAGCTCAGTTCTGCCTGGGTGACTCGAGCCAAAGGTCCCACTGTGGAGCTGCTGTGCCACTGGCAATGCCAGTGCCACTGCTTGGGGCCGGGGCAGGAGCCATGTGTAGGCGCTGGTGTGGGCAGGGCGGGCAGGGGATGCCTGTGCACCTGCCTTAGGGATGTGTTTCCAGCAGCTCTTTGTCTGAAATCAGCTTGTTCTGTGTCTTCAGTGGCTGGATGAATTTTAACAGAGGCTGGTAGCCGATTTCATACTTTGCATTTCTTGCTGTAAGAAAAGCTGGGCTAAATTTGCCCGTCAGAGCTTTCCTGTGATGCTTTCCACCTCATCTGCCTGGCTTCGGGGGGCAGATGAGACACCAAATCCAGCAGCAGGTGAGGCAGGTCCCGTAGAGCTCACACAGGGTGGGCAAGTGCTTGTCAGCTGGAACATGCCTTGATTTTACCAATTTATGGCACGTCTGACTCTTCGGACCACAGCTTCTCCCCAGCTGCTGCTGGGTCCTGCTCCCCACTCCCAGGACAGCCTCTCAGGGGAGTAAATAACCATTTTTCCTGGGAAGCAGAGCCTGGCTTTGCTTTCAGCGGCTGCTCCCCTCCCTTGCAGAGGGGCCCAGCTTTGCAGTCAGTGGAGCCTGTCATTTGCATGCAGGGGCTCAGTTGCCAAGAGATGCCGCGAGCAGCACCCGTGGCTGCACCCGCTTCCTCCCAGCTGCTGGTATTTTATTCATGTTTCTTTGGCTCTTGCATTTGAAAAATAATAAAACCTCCTCGGTGTGCTCTGGTTCTGCAGCACACCAGTAAACTGCGAGGACCCATGTGCTGGTGGTAAAGCCAGTGGACAACAGGCTCGATTCCTGCCTTGGGGGAGGCAAAAAGGAAGAAGATGAACATCTTCAAAGCAGAGAAGTGCTTGAGCTGCTCTTTAAATGAGCAGCTGGAGCAGCCTCGAGACCCAGAGCCTGGTTCAGAGAACTCTTAACTGGTTCTCAGGATGGTGTGAAGGTGCCTCCCCGGCTCTTGGCACACCGGGGGCTCTCCCGCCCCCTCGGTGTCTGGGAAACACCACCCAGAATAGACTGGGTGTTCAATCTGGCTGTGAAATTTGGCATCCACCTCAGCTGACAGTGAGCACGCTGGGGACATGGGGTTTTGTGGGAGATGCTCCTGAATGGGCACCTGTGTCAGCCCCACTGCTGCACAGTGGCTTCCTGGTGTGTGCTGACAGCCGGTGTCCCCGCGGGTCTGTCCTGGTCTGGGGGGGTTGGAGTAAAAGGTGTAATTAGCTCAGGATGAAGGCAGGAGGTCTGGGCTGCTCAGGAGCTGCAGAGCCAGGGCACGGGCACAGCAAAAATCCCCTTGGGAGCTGCTGGTGGAAGGAGGGAGGTTGTGAAGCTGTTCACCATCACCTGCTCCTGTATCCTCCTTGGTAGAGCTGTACGGGAGCTCAAACCCCATCAGAGGATGGGGACCAGTGTGGTGGAAACTCATCTGGAAAATGCAATCCTGGCACATTCTCAGCCTACGTGGACCGTGTGAGCCAAGCCGCTTCCTGGGCCCTGTGTTGTCTGACCAGAGCAGCTTCATTTCTTAACACAGTTCTTCTCCAGGCAAGATGTGCTGTGACACAGGAGAAGGTTGGGAAGCTGTGCCCAGGCACGTGTGGTGTCACCGCAGTGTCCCTCCCAGAGCCACCAGCATCCCTCACAGCTGGGTCATCATCTGGCACAGTCGTGGCTCCGCAGGTACCCAGAGCTGGCGATTTGTGTCCCATGTCCTCGGCGTGACAAAGGCACAGGGTGAGGAGGAGGTCACTGCTGGAGGAAGGCTGTGGTGAGTCTGCACCTCTCCAGATGGTGCCAGGTGAGGAAATTGGCCCTGGGTGAAGCCAGTTTGGGTGCTGGAGCCTCAGCAGCCCCAGTGCAGAGCCAGGCATTACCATGGGTCCGCTCATGGTGCTGGGACCTGTGAGGGAGCATTTTATAGCCAGTAAAACAGTTAAATGGGTCTAGAGTAAGTCTAAATGGTTTGAATATTTCATGGAATACATTTGGCTTAATTTCACTTTCATCTTTTCGTTGCGATAAAATATTGAGTTCAGTGGTGCAGAATTGGGTTTTTCTTTGAAAGCAGAGGGAAGGCGGCTGGGTCCCTGGGGACGGGTGGGCTTTGGGGTGCCTCTGCCACCTCCATGATGGGCATTTAGGGGCATCCCTGCCCCATGATTCTTACTTCCTTCAGCCCCCGTGATCCCTCTGCTGAGCCACTGACTCATTTCCTTACCATGGATTATTTGCCCCCGGGGGGCTTCGGTTTATTCCCAGTGTGGATGCCGGTGATCTCAGTGCACGTGTGGGGAACAGCCGCTTTCCCCCTCGTGTCTGCAAAGGGCAGAGAGACCCGAGCTGTGGGGATGGGGTCGGGTCAGGCACGTCAGGGTAGGACTTGTGCTGGAAGGCTGAGCATCAGCATAGCAAAGGGTAAGGGCAGCGATCGGCTGCTCCAAAGCCTGGAACAGCGAGTGCTCCCAGATCAGCCCCCTTAGAAAGAAAACAAACATGGGAAAAACAACTCCATCCAAGTGGCTCGGAGCTGTTTGTGGTGGCAGGAGCTGCAGTGTGGTGTGTGTCTGAGCTGGTGTCCGCTCGTCCTTGGCTGGCGATGGAGGGGATGCAGTTCCTATGGCAATGGGGAATTTGAGGATTGAGGGCTTGGTTACCTGCAGAGCCTTCAGAAGCAAAATATTTTGTCGTCGGCATTATTCTGGGGTAGGTGAGGGATGTGGCGAGCTGGGGCAGTCTAGGGCAGCCACTGGTGGGGATCACTGAGAACAAGGAGGGCTGGGAAAGGACGGAATGCTGCAGGATTCCTGCATGAGACAACGTCGGTGGCACCATGGGGACATCCCCGCTGGGATGCTTGGGACTGGCTCAATGCTGTGCTGTGCAGAGCCAGGGCTGCACTCGCTTTGCTCAGCCCCACCACACAGCCCACGTGGCTCCTGCCCCGCTTGCAGCCTGCCGAGGAGGGAGCAAAGCTGTGGTGCTGCTGTGCACGCTGCTGGCCCTGTCCGCGAGCAATGGAGATGTCCCTGGTGAGGCATCTCCAGGGGAGTGGTGTAACTCACACATCTTTGCTTGTCTAACAGGGGCATATGGCAGTTTTAATCCTGGCTAAGCACCAAGCTGTTGCCTTGAAGGATTGCAGAACCTCTCAAAGGCAACAGCAAATATTTCATCTTTATGCCTGCATTGGAAAAAATATTTCTCCCATGATTGTAATTAATGTGTTGGGAGCTCATGGTCCTTCAGCTTTAAAAGGTGATGTCTGTTGCCCTGGTCCACAGCTGTCCCAGGGTGAGGAGAACCCTGATAGGGGTCTGGGGAACTTGGTGATGCTTCAGGGCTTTAGCCTGGGGTAGATGTTGGTGTGACAGACTCAGCGAGTCTGAGGTCAGCGCTGCCTGCAAGCAGGAAAGGTGCCTCTTTCTAGAGGTCTTAAGACCACCAACATGTCTCTGTGGATGCAGCTGGTCCTGTTGTGAACATCTGGGCAGGTTTTTGTGTTTTTTCTGATTCATTTATTGAAAGGAGAGGGGTGTCAGGGTCTGTGCTCAGCTGCATCAATACAGCTGGACCTTCCTGGGTCGGATGCCACATCCACTTGAAGCCAGCCCAGACCTGGCCAGCCCTCATTCAGCCCACCCGTGTCTTGGGATATTTTCCTCCTTCCTGCCAAGCCACGATGTTTCTGGGCCCAAGTGACACGCTGGGGAAATGGAGGCTTTGGCTTTTCCAGCTTTGCTTGCGCGGGCGTCACCACGGCAACGGCGCGGCCTCCGGCAAACACCGCATCCGACGAGCACCCTTTTATGGCATTAACGTGGTTTTATTAGCGAAGTGCCGCCGAGCCGCTGCCGTTCGCGATATCCACCTGCCATGTGATGTGCGCCGGGTGGCAGAGAACGAACGGGGGGGTCCTGACCCAGCAGGGCTGCTGCTCCTCGTTACTGGTAATAAAACTGGACTGACCTCAGCTCCTGATGCCGTCCCCACCAGGGAGAGCTATTGGTGTCGGCACTCCTGTGCCCTTTGCTCTCAACCTTGATCTAACCCCTTAGTAATGTGGGGTTTTTTTATCCAAAGCCAAGAGCAGGAGGCTGCTCCAGGGAACCCCAGCAGCTCTGGGGAGAGCAGACCCCCCTGGCCAGGACTTTGCCCTCCGCTGGGCAGTGATGCTGAGTTTGGTCCAAATTGATGGCGTT
The DNA here is from genome assembly GCA_024605025.1 of Megaceryle maxima. Classification (NCBI taxonomy): domain Eukaryota; kingdom Metazoa; phylum Chordata; class Aves; order Coraciiformes; family Cerylidae; genus Megaceryle; species Megaceryle maxima. The sequence continues at coordinate 18,204 of JANHGN010022339.1, read as the reverse complement.
TGCTTCTCCTGTGCTGCTCAACAGCAGCAGGTCCCCGCTGCTTCTTCCGAGCCGGTGACTGAGACAAACACAACTGCAGGGTTGGATGAATAATTCAGCCCAGTCTTGTTGCTGGGAGGGTTCAAAGACACTGTCCAGGGACCTCCTTATCAAAGGGGGCCAGTTCCTGGGTGATCATCCATTTTGCAACAGCAATTCAGTGCCTCAGGCAGTGCAGAACCAGCCCAGTCCCTTTCCTGGGAGCATAGGGAGCCCTTCCCGCTGTTTGTGCAGCCAGATGGTTGGGCTTTAATTTGTTTTTTATTTTTTTCCCCCCAGCGTTAAGCACACTCTGCTCTCAGGAGCTGCAGGGAAGCGGCCGCTTCTCTGGGTTTGCAGCTGAGGGAGGACACGGCATCACCTCCCAGCATGGCTGGGCACTCACCCTCCCGCCCCAGTGGCTGCCAAGCCCCCGTGCGCTCACCGCTTTTGGCGTCGCCCCGTTTGCCGCGCGCCTCGGCGGAAACGCCGGGGGATTGTTGCTACTCTCGGTGTCAATTTTTAGAGTGCGGCGCGGGTTTTGGCAGTGGAGCCGGCCAGCCCACGCAGCCCCGAGTGCCAACAGCCTTAGGGAAGGGCTGGCAGCTCTGCCACGGATGCAGCTTCCCGGGGGTGAGCCCACTGTGCCGTGCACCCATGTACACCCCCCCAGAACCAGCACGGCAGAGCCCCGGGTGCCGTGACAGCCGTGCTGCGCTGCCCTGGGCAGCCATCACCTGTTGCATTTCTTTTCTGGGGTAACCACACTCTCTGGGGTGTTTCTGTAGGGACTGTGGGGTGCTGCGTGGTCACGGCGCTGGCTGGTGTGTGGAGGGAGGGGGGTCAGGGCTGGGAAGCATCTCAAGGTGTCCGTGGGCTTCCTCAGGCTTGCGTGAGTCGGTGCTGTCGGAAAGAAAAGTGTCCCCAGGAGATCATGCGTCGCATGTTTCAGATGAGTGGGCTTCTCTCCTTCCTCTAAGTGCCAAGGCACACGCAGCCAACCCCGAGCGGCTCGAATGGTGCTGGGTCCTGAGCCCTGTGGGCAAGTTCTCCTCCCATTCAGGGAGCCCAACTGTGGGCAAGGCTGTCTCCTTCCCTACACCTCCTCCTAGACCTGCCATAGCTTGCTGACGTGGCTTGGAGAAAACGTGGCTGGTGTGATGGGACCAGAGTGGGGCTGGGAATCTCTTCCCAGTGAATCCTGCTGCACTGGTTTAGGAGGAGGGCTGGATGTGGGGCATCCCTGCAGCTCCTCTCCCTATGGCATGTGGCCATGGAGCATCTCTGCGGTGCATCCCTGCAGCACATTGCCATGGTGCAGGCACAGCAGCACTGCAGCAAACAGCAGCAGCTGAACTGGGGGAGCTGGAGCCCTGAGAGGGGTGACCAGAGGTTTGTGTTATGAGGAGAAGGAATAAAAGATGGAGACCGTCCTTGCTCCCTGTACCCGCTGTCACTGCAGTGGGTAAGTGATGCTTGGTTTGAAGAGCAGCGCACACCAGGGTGCTCCCTGCTGCCGCCTCTCCTGGGGCTCTGCAGGGATGGAAACCCCCACAACGTGCCAGAACAACTGGAGCGTGAACTGCCATCGCGGGACAAGAGCTCCCAGGCCAGAGCATTGTGCCAGCTGCTCTGCTCCTCCAGCTTTCCCCAGGGCTTTGCTGGGAAGGGACCAGCTCCTGCGGCATCGTCCCACTCTGGGATGCGGGACGTGCACCAAAACCAGCGCGTGGTGCTGGGTGCTCTGGTGCTGGCTGAGCTCAGAGAGTTTCACCTCATTTAATTGGTGATGAGGAGCTGAACTCGGGGAGCCGTGTGTGGCTGCAGGGGGGGTGCTGTGCCCCTCCGCAGTGGGGCGAGCCGCCGCTTGGCTCAGCAGTGGGGTCGCGGGGCAGCCTGAACTTTCTTAACGACATTAACGCGCCGCACATAGAAATGCGCCGGGATTGGTGTGAGAAGCGCTTGACAACGCCTAAAATAACTTTGTTTCCGAGCAAGCGTTGCCACACGGCAGATGTGGTTTTTCCCTGCTGAATAATCCACACCTGAGGTCGAGCTGCTCCCGCAGCGCTGGCAGTGCCGTGGGGCTCGGCATCGCCAGGGTGTTACCTGGGGAGAGCAGCGGGCGACAGGGCTGCTTCGGGGGGCGACCGATTCCCTGGGGATCAGCTCTACAGCTTGGTGCAGGGGTGGAAATCCTCTCCCAAGGGCTGTGGCCGCTCCAGCCCGAAGCTTTTGGCTGCAGCTGGGCTTTTCAAGGGGATCAACCTGGCACGATAAAAAAAAAAAATCAAGGCGTCTGCGTGTGGGTTTTGGTTCAGTTTTATTTGCAAAAAAGTTTGCAGGTGCCTGTCTTGCAGTACCCAGAGCACTGTGTTCCCGGCCCTGAGCCTGGCACTGCCAACCAGACCTCCCAGTGCCCACCGCAGTGGTGTTGCCACCCGTGGTGAAGCAACTCTGGTTAGTGAGGAGGAGATGAAACCTCAGAACGTTCTCACCCAGAGTTTGGAAGGCAAACCTGAGGCTAAGGAGGGTCCTGCCCTGTGGGGAGGGGGCCAGGGCTCATTGTGCTTCAGTCCCCAGCGCCAGTGCTGCCATGGGCTGGGGTGTCAGCAGCAAGACCTGGGATGTGCCATTCCCAGGGGACTTCAGAAAACCTCATTAGGGTTGTTCAGTCGCTCTTTTTTCCTCAGATCCTTTGAAGGATTCAGCTGGATGGGGGGGTTGCTGCGCAGGAGCAGGCGGCTTTCGAGAGCTGTCTGCTGGAGCTGCGGGTGAAGGGGAGGTGGTTCATGGTTCCTGTGATGAAAAGCTACAGATTCATCTGTCAGGTCTTTGGGGATTTTTTTTTCTTCCTTAAGGGATGAGAGGTGCTTTTTAATAATGCTGTTTGCAACATTGTCTGCAGAAGATGCTGTGTTGCTGCTGCCAGGATGTTTGCTGTTGGATGCTCAGACCTGGTGGTTTTTAATTGGATTGCAAAGTCTTCTCCAAAACTTTGGGCCAATTTCCATCCTTTTCAGTGCCAGCCCCTGATAGAGCAAAGCCTGGCTGTGCTGCTGGCTGCGGGTGCAGGTCCAGCTCGTTGAACACCCTTGCCATGCATGAGAGTCTCAGGGGCTGGAGCCTTGGAGCCTTTCTCCGCAGCATCTTCCTCCATCCTCTTCCTCCCTTCCTGGCTGGGATAGTGCTGAGGGCCGGTGAGGCTGCCCAGAGGCTGCATTTGTGTCACTGAAACGAAATTATAGTGTTCTTCAGACTGGGTTAGGTCAAATGGAAAACCTTCACCAGGAAGAATTAGCTTTCCTAGTTGCTTGCCATGCTCAGGGGCTGCTCGGGTGTGCGGGGGATGAGCTGGAGGAGGGACAGGCTTGCAGACCCCTCACTGGGTGTTTCCCGGTCACTTTCTCTTCCATGAACCCCACTGCTGCCTGGCTCTCAGGGGCCAAACCAGTTTAACCCCTCCTGAGCTGGGACAGGTTTTGTGCTGGAAATGAGAGGGCTTCTGCGGGGCTTAAAAGTGGTTTCCAGGACCTTGTGCCTGGACACAACCAGGCTGGTGCAGATTGTCTCCCCTTGCCTGGGGTGGCTCCCCTGCAGAGATCGTCTTATTTACCATCTGTGGAGGGAGCAGAGGATGGAGCTTGCAGGCCCAGGGCTGGCTGTGGCCACTGAGGCTGGGACAAGGATGAAGCACAGGCTGCAACGGGGCTTCCCAGCTCACCCTGAAGCTCCTGCTGCTCCAGCACCCCGTGGGTGCTGTGATGGGAGCGCTGGGCACAGCGGCACTTCTGACATGAGGACTGGCTTCTCAGACAGAAAAACTGATGCAAGGCTTCATTTCCCCCCGGAGTAGAGTGAACAATCCCCTGTATCACAGTCATTGATGACCCATTTTTCATTCTCGCGGCATTGACAGGCGCCGTGTTTGCTGTAAATGAGAAATGATACCGCAATAAATGCTCTGTGGAGGTTCCTGTTCCGCTCTGCAGCGCAGCGTGTCCTTGGTGAAGAAAATGAAGATAAATATGTTGAGTGCCACGTTTCTGATTCTCGGCATTGGCACGGATCTGCGTGAGCCATCTCTGCCCCCTTTGTTTCCAAGGCTGCCTGGTTTAGAAGTAAGGATGGGTAATTTTAAAAATATCTCTTCTATTATAAAAAAAGAGATGGAAGGGGTGAGTAATGCAACCCAGGGTGTGGGGGAGCTGCCGCAGACCGTCCCTGGGTGGAGAGGATGTGGAGCCGTGGGCTCCATCTGCTCCCGGGACCCGACCACGTGCCGGGAGCTATAGGGATGGGCTGCAGCCTTCCTGCTGACTGTTGTTTTCTGGTGGCTCTGGTCTCCTGGGGTGGCTGTAGCAGATCATATCCTGTGGATTTTTTAAGGGTGAAAACCCCAGTTGGGCTGCTGCCCACGGGGCTGGGGCGCAGGCTCGCTCCGACGTGGCGGGGACGTCCGAACGCCTCGCGCGGCCGCGTCGCCCGCCTGTTGGGATGAGCCTGAGCAGCCCCGATGGGTTTAAAAACATTGATAGTCTGGGTCTCATCTGCCTGTGCCTCCTTCAAGGAACCATCCCCTTGATCATCCCCAGACACTGCCTAACTGGTTGGGTGGAGCAGCCGGGCTGGGGAGGGAACGTGTCACCGGGCTGGTGCTGCTCCAGCAGCACCGGGTGGCTGCGGGTCGCGGCTGCCGCGGGCGATGCTGAGAAGTAGAGCAATGACTTTTACTTAAAAATATATATGATCTTAACCAGATCCTCTTACCTCTAATCTGTCCCTAAGACAGGATTCTCTACTGCTTGCCAGGAAAACCTTTTATGTGCAGACTGATGTGAATGGAAGATGATAAGTCCTTAATTCTTCAGTGTGTCTGCTCTAACAAGAGCCTTGACGGTTATCCTCTGCAGGGCTGGCAGCCAGGGAGATGTTAATTGTGCTTTAATGTACCGTACACGGCTCTGGACAGAGCCTAGTGCTGCAGACAGCCCTGGGGCGTTTGCAGGGTGCAGGGAAGGGGCTGCGGTGCCGGTGGAGACAAGAGGAGAGTCTGTGCCCGCCCGGAGACACGGTTTGGGGTGATGCATATAGGGCAGGGCTTGCAGCTTCTCCCATCTCACCTGCAGCATGAGGGGCTGGAGGTGCCTGGGCCGGGACCCAGCGTGCAGGGGGAGAGGGGACACTCGAAGGAGGCAGGTGGAGGGGATGCAGGGCCGGCTCCAGCAGCGGAGTGGATCCAAAGCCCCATCTGCTGCCAGGTGCCATGCTAATCTGCTCTTCGCAGGGTCTGCTGTTGAACTGAGCAGCAAGCGCCGACACGTTAGCATTTCTGAAAGGATCTTGGCACCAGGGATCGGTGGCTGGCTCTGGAGCAACTCTGCTGCAGGCAGGAGTGTGCAAGTCCTGGGGAGAAAGGGAAAAAAAAAAAAAATTAAAAAAAGCAAGTCAGAAGTTTCTATTTTTAGCTGCAAAGTGCAAACGCCCAGTGCTGCCGAGGAAATGAATCACCTGCACTGGAAGGTGAATGGTTGGGTTTTCTCTCCAAGCAGATTTATGGGACAAGGTGAAGGGGACTGTGGTGGGGTGTGCTGCCTACCAGGGTCTCCCTGGGACACGTGCTGCAGCTGCTCGGGCATGTCACTGGTGGTGGCACAGCTGTTCCACAGCTAAGAAGTTGGTGAGGAAGGAGTCTAGAGCACAAGGGTGGTGAGGAGCAGCTGAGGGACCTGAGCTTGTTCAGCCTGGAGAGAAGGACGCTCAGGGGAGCCCTTCTGGCTCTGACAGCTCCTGACAGGAGGCTGAAGCCAGGGGGGATTGGGTGTTTCCCAGCACCTGGGCCATCCTCAGCATGTCTGGAGCAGGATGTTGTCCAGCCACACCATGGCACAGCCCTGCACCCAGCCTGTGTCCCTGCCCTGCTCTCCCCATCTCCAGCAGCTTTCTGCAGGCTCCAGTGCAACGTTGGGCTCTTCCCTCCCCTCTCTTGCAGGCAATGTGCTTCTGAAATGGTTTTTCCTTAGGCTGGGGGTGGTGGGCTGGCTGGCAGCCGCTCTCCACCAAGACCAGGCTGTGCTGGATGTGCTGGTGGCACAGCTGGGAAGGGCATGAGCTCTGCCCTGTGACATGGTGATGGGCAGAGAAGCCCCACCATAATGTGCTTTGAAAGCTTGGGAGAAGTCGTGAAAAGAGCTCAGCGCTGCTCTTACTGCTGTGGTGTCTACTTGGGGCTGCTGAAACATAAATATTTATTCCATAAATATTTGTCCCCAGTTACCTTTCCTCTCGCTGAACAGGTCTTGGTTTCAGAAGCACAGCTCCTTGTGCCACATCAGCCTCCCGCTCCCTTCCCTTCTGGTACCCCCAGCAGCAGTAACAGGAGGTTTCAGCCCCAGCTTCTTCCAGGGCAGCTCCTCTGACAAAAGCCCTGGGCAGCTTTTTCCTCAGGGTTGGGTCTGTGGTGACAGCTGTGGGCACAGCCCTGCCCGGGGCTCCCGTGGGGCATCGTGCCAGCTGCTGAACCACGCGGTGGGGTGGGCAGAGCAGGAACCCACTGGGTACTCTCCCTCCATGGGGACCCTGGGCTAGCAGGGAGCTGCTGTTGGGCTCCCCGTGTCCTGACGGGGTTGTGCACAGGCTGTAAATAATGGAGAGGAGAAGAGGTGGAAAAACTCCAGCTCCTCACCTCAAGCCAGGTTGGATGGTCCAACCCTGCTGCTGTGCCCCAGCCTCCTGGCACTTCAGTTTGGGCCCCCCTGCTTTGGGCACTCTGTGTTGGCCAGTTGGGGGTTGGTTGTTTTGTTTGTTTGCTTTTCTCAAATGAAAATGATTTTTTTTTTTTTTCTCATTTTCTCCAAAATCACCCAATTTGGCCGCTTTAATTTTGAGTGATCCAGTTTTTAGAGACCTGCTTGTCCAGATGGGGCAGACTGGGGGCTGCTGGTCGAGCCGTGACCTTGGCCAAGGGCCGGGCTGTCCCTGAGCCAGGCTGCTGGGGCTGGAGGAGATGCTGAGCTGCCAGGACCAGCCTGCTGGCAGCGGCACACGCGCGTGTGGGAAAACTTCAGGGGTTTAATGAGCAAATTGAATGCAGTGTCCTGCTGTTTTGGGCAGATTTCCATATCGATCCTTAATCTATTTTTACAGCCGCTTTTGGAGGTGGTGTTTATTTGTCTGTCTGCTGCAGCTCCATCACAACTGCATCCCGGCTCCTCCCGGCACAGGGTTTCTGCTCGCAGAGGTGGGAGCTTCCCGGGCTCTGTCGAGTGGGAATTTGGATCCAGATCTGGGAATATGGCTCAGGGCAGGGGGTCCCCCAGCTTAATGACATTTGGGGGTTATTTTCTATCTTAAAAGTGGAGATGGGGATGTCTGGGGACCAGACCCACTCTGGGGATGAGCCCACTGCAGCAGAGGCTCTGGCACAGTCACAGCAACAGGGACAGATGCCCTCAGTCCCCCTGAGACCCCACAGCTCCCATGTTTCTCTCCTCTCCCCCTCTCCAGGAGACAACCCCAAAGCCTTGGGGAGAAGCAGGGCTGCAGGCTGGGCACACCAGCGTCCCTCGGCCAGTCTCCAAATGCTGCCCATCCCCTTTGCCTGCTTTGTAGCCACGTACACTGAGTTGCAGCCGTGCCTGGGACGTGCCACTCTGTACAGTGCCCACCCATGCAGGGGGATGCGCTAACAGCTGGGTGGGTTGAGTGCTCCTGGGAAGCATCACTGGACATGAGGAGCAGTTTCTTCCCCTCCAGGCTTGTCCAGGGCTGTCCCAGGCTGCCCAGGGCAGTGGTGGAGTCCCCATGATCCCTGGAGGGGTTTCCAAGCCCCCCATGGAGCTGTGGTGCTGAGGGACCTGGGTCAGTGGTGCCCGGGCAGTGCTGGGACAACGGGTGGACTTGCTGATCTGAAAAGGGCTCTTCCAACCAAAATGATTCTGTGATGATTCTCTGGTGGTGTCAGGGGGCAGCTTTCTGTTTGTCAGAAATAATTGTGAAGTGAGTTAATCCATGTATCCAATTTAATTTTTAAGGCTTTAATTAATGAGTTCATGCGTGGAAGAGCTGAGGGGAGATTGGGCTGTCGTGCGATCGCTGACCCTGCAGCCTTCACCAGTGTGGCCTCGGGTGACTGTGGAAGGGCCAGGATGTGCTGGTTGCTCCCAGTGTCATTCACTGGCACCGTGGGGACCCCGTGGACCGGGGGAGTGGCGTTACCCAAACTGCAGCCATTGAGGAGCTGACCCGAGAGCAGCATGGGGGCACCTTGGCTTGGATGGGAGCATCACCTGGCTCAGGGTGCACGTTTCAGGGAGTGGTGTGGTTTTGCTCCGTCACAGGCATCTTCTCCTCCCTCCTCTCTGGCTCTGAGTGGCTGGTCTCATGCCATTGCTTGGGCAGGACCATGCCAGGGCGGCAGCCAGTGGGGCTGTTGGCGTGGTGATAACATTGCTCTTAATTGAGGACCATCTGCACTTGGTAATTTAATTTTTTTCAGCATCTGCAAGGTTCCAACTTTATTTATGTGACACCCTGAAGGACTATTTAACTTAAGAGCGTCATGTTCCTCCGACAAAGGCACTCCAGGCATTGCACTGCAGCCCCTGCTATAAGGTATTTTAATAACATTGTCAACACACCAGGAAAAAGGGCATATAAAAACTGAAATTGCAAAGGGCAGCAGCGGGGCTGGGATGCAGGGATGACTTTCCTGCCCACGTTTGTGTAGCAGGTGGCCTGCTGTGAGTGTTACCTCTATTGTATTAACGGGGCAGGATTCAGAACCCAACCCCTCTCGCTGCCATCAGGCCTGGCAGCAAATTTCATGTTTCAGTGCATTGACACACGTCTTCCTTTGTCTTTGGATGCTTGTTAGTCATTAAACCCCCCAGCGGTGCCTTTGAAGGGCTGTGAGTATGGAATTGAACCGCAGCTCCTTATAAAAATAATAATAAGAATAACTGGGAGCTGGGAGGTCTCGTAGCTGCGGTGTGGGGGATGATTTGGGCATCTGGTTCATGTGGCACCAAGGGGAGCTGGTGTGTACTGCTGGCCACAGCCTCTGCCTCCTCCCACCTCCTGCTCCGCTTCTTCAGCTGCGTTTTGCAGCCCCCCTGTGTTCGGACGCGGGCAGGGGTGCAAGCAGAAGCTGCTGCTCTAGAAGCTCTGCCTGTGTCTCCTGCTTGCAGGAGCCTCTCTGCAAATGCTCACCCTGAAACACCTCCCCATTCCATGCTCAAACCCCAGGGAATCCAGTTTTCTCCCCAGCCTGGTCCAGCAGCACCTGGGTGCATGTGCAGGCTTTAATTAGGTTTAAGCGTTTTCCCCTCTGAAATGTAGGTCAGTCACAATTAGCGTGAATCCTGCTGCTGCCAGCTTTGCTTTTAATTAAGCTCCTGAAGTGGAGGTCGATGCATGAGGTGCAACACCGGAGCTTCAGCTGTTTCAGCTGCGCACCAGATGCTTTGTGGTCGCTTCAGCTCGGCTGCTCTGTGCGCAAGGCCAGGACCATGTTCCTCCCTCTCTCCCCCTCTCCGTGGCCGTGGGGCTGCGTGGTGAGGGGCGCTCATTTGGTGCTGATTTTAATGTGAAGCTCCCGGTGTCCTCGTCCCTTGTCCTCATCCATCACACCAATTGTCCTTGTCCCCTGCGAGGGCTGCTGGTGCTTGTGCGAGACCCAGAGTGGGCAGAAGCTCCAGACCCAGCGTGGACACGCAGAGTGTTCCTCTGCAGCTCCTGGCACGGTGCCTCAGGCACGGTCCCTGGCAGGTGGCATAGGCAGCTGGCTGCCACCAACTGTGGATGGCTTTTGGTTGAGCATCGTGTGCCAGTGCAGAGCCTGGGGCTCCCAGCCCCTGCACCTTGCAGGATGTGCCGGTGCTTCCAATTCTGCACTGGCACCTGTATGTTGGACCCAGGGCTTTGAGGGGGACAAGTTGAGCTTAGGAGGTGGAAGTTTTGCAGAAAATAAATCTGCCCATCTCTGTGTGAAGTGGGTGCCTGGCAGCCTGGGTCTGTGTCTGGGGGGTATCGGGAAAGGTGCGGTTCCACCGCTTGGATTTGCTCGGTGCCGTTCGCCGTGGCGCACGTTTCCACCCCGGGGGTGGCTTGTGCAAAGGCGCCAGGGAGCACCTCATGGCAGTGGGGACACGTGGTTTTAAGCACTTCAAGCCTTTGGCAGCCCCTGGCCCCTTGGCTCCATGTGTGGGGCTGGTCCTGAGCCCCCGGTCGGCTCCACAAGCCCTTTTCAGATTCCCCACCCCGAGCCTGGCTGCCTATTTTTACCACTGCCGGGCTGTGAATCACTTTGCTCCCTCGTCTCTGTTGCTGCCTTTGAAGGTATTTATAAACTGCCACCGTCTCCCCTGTGCCTGCTTTAGCAGACTGGGTAAATTTAGCGCCCTGGCTCCCTCCTGCCCTCTCCTCCTCGCCCGTACCCTCGCCGCTCAGCGAGCAGAGGAGATGTGCCGGAGCCGAGATGCTCCCCCTGCCCATCAGAAGGGCAGCAGAGAGCCTGGCAGCACCCTCCTGGTGCAGCGGGGTCAGGCGCAGGCAGCCTGAGGTGCCTGGAGCTTGGTGCCAAGGGGCGTGGGATGCGCGGGGGTGGCTCTCAGCACGTGTGTGCCAGTCTTTGCCTGGGCGGGTTTTGGTGGCACCGGAGCTGGTGGCCTGTCTGGTGCCGGGTGGGGTGAGCCAGGGCAGTGCCCGTGCTCCTGGTGTCAGGGAAAGCAGGGAGCAGGGTTGAGCTGGCAGAGTCCAGGGCATTGTCCCCTGGCCATGCTTTCATCATGTCCTACTAGTGATTACCAGGCTAATTTTGATGGATCTAGAAGGCAAATTAATCTTCTCTGCTCCTTCCCTGGCACTGCTGCATGTTTAGGATTACATCTGATGAAGGTTTGGGGAGCCTGGTGCAGTGTGCTGGGCTGGTGGTCCCTCTGGGACACAGCCAGGATCCGTCCCCTGCCCTCGCTGGTTGGCACAGCTGCCCAGCGGGGCACCAGTGGGCTCTCCTGGTGCCCCACACTGCTCCCAGCTCAGCCAGGGTGGCCATAAAATGTTTCCTATTGGCACTGAGGAACATTCTGCAATGTATCTTGGAGGGGCACTGCCCCATCTCCTCCTCCTTCCCACCTCTCCTGCTAAAAATGAGCAAAACGGGGGGGGGGGGAAAAAAGGCAAACAAACAGAAAAACAACCTGGGAATGAAACTGGCGCTTACTGGGAGAAAAATGGGTACAAACAGCAGGAAGAGGAGTTATTTTTAAGTTGCTGACTGAGTATGGAGTAGGTGGTGGTGCCTTTTGAAGAAGGCCATTAAGATGGGATGCTGACGCTCATTAATTTATTGCCAGAGGTCCTGTAGCCCAAGCTGTGCGCTGCGCTGCAGCGGCCTCTCAGACGTGAGGACTTAAATATCCAAAGAGATGGAGCTTGCAGCAGATGTAGGGAATCATCTTCTGGCTGGGCCATGGTGTAAGTGGCTCCAACAGGCGCTCGGACCAATCTATGGATGTTTAAAAAGTGAGGAGCAGAGATTTCAGTGGGAAACACTACCCAGGATGGCGGCCAGGGGTGCATGTGTCTCCCCAGGGGTCATTGGTGTCCCACTCACCCCTCACTGCCTTTTCTCTTCCCTTCTCTTTCAGAATAAGGTGCTGAGTGTGGATGGGGTGAAGGTGAAGCTGCAGGTACATCCCCGTGGCCCTGGTAGCAGCTACTGTGTTGCCCCCCCCCCAGATGTTTGGGTCTGGACAAAGCCCCACAGCAGAGGGGCACCCCAGAAGCATGTCCCCCCATCTCCATCCTTTGCCATCACGTCTCCTGCCCCAGGACAGCCTTACGAGCCCCTTGAGTTGCGCTGTCCCCTCGGCAGGAGGCTGCTCGAGGCTGGGGGCTGTTCTGGCCATGGTGACCCCTGTCCCAGCCCACCGGCCTCCTCGCTGCTCGGTGACTCTGGTGACACCAGAGCAGCAACCTGCGGGGTGTGCCTGGAGTTTCCAGGCAGCTCCTGCTTTGGAAGAGACAGAGGATGGTGAGAGGGACCAAGAGCCTCCGAAGGAATCCATCTCCCCCGACTCAGCCTGCATCCAGTAGGAGATTCCATGTCCCCCCTGCAGCCAGAGCTGCTTTGGCCCCCGAGACCCAACTGCTTTTCTGACCCCTTTGCCAGGAGCTCGATAATGACATTAGCTCTGATCTTCCCCCGACAGCAGCGGGGCACTCTGCAAACGTATTGCTGCATTAAAAACTGATCAATTAAATTAGCAGGTCCCCACGCATCCATCCGCTGGATGGATTTGCTGATTAAGGGACATGTTGGGAGCTCTTTGCCACGCACCATCATCTCCACACTCTGAGGAGCGGGGAGGTGCCACTTCAATATTTATTACACTTGTCATTTTTCCTATTCCCGTCCTTAGAAGCTAAAGGAGCTTCCTGGGGTTGCACGGTGCCGTTCGGTTCGGTGCTGGGGGGGTTTGGGGTGTTTCAGACTGTGTGGTGGCAGGTTGTGGCTGACCCCCCCTGCTCTCATCTGCCTTCCAGATCTGGGACACGGCCGGGCAGGAGCGATTCCGCAGCGTCACCCACGCCTACTACCGGGATGCCCACGGTAAGCACGGACACCTCGGCGTGGTGGGGGGAACCCCCTCCCTCTGGCTCTCTGGGGCTGCGAGCTGCGACTCCCAGCCAGGCGAGCTGGGAATCACTGGAGTGAGCGGCTTCTCCGTAGGAAGCTGCCATGGGATGGAGGAGCCTCCGTGCGTTGAGACGCAAACACATTGTGTCTGAGAAACCACCTGTTTCATTATCAGCACCAGTGTGGCCAGCAGGACCAGGGCAGGGATTGTCCCCCTGGACTGGGCACTGGGGAGGCTAACACTCAAATCTTGGGTCCAGTTTTGGGCCCCTCACTCCCAGAAGGACATGGAGGGGCTGGAGCGTGGCCAGAGAAGGGCAATGGAGCTGGGGAGGGGTCTGGAGCACAAGGTTGGTGAGGAGCAGCTGAGGGACTTGGGCTCGTTGAGCCTGGAGAGAAGGAGGCTCAGGGGAGACCTTCCCTAAGTCTTTTCCAACCAAAAGGTCTTTTCTTTGCCTGCGGTGGATTTAAGCCTGTTGCTTTACGTTTTGCAGCAGGGTTCCCAGTGGTGCTTTAGCACCACGTCCCCAGGCATGACCGGCAGCGGGACATGTGCTGCCTCGGGAACGGTGCAGAGCAAGCTCTGAGCTGTGAGCTCAGCCCCTGCCCGGCACCACGGCACCGGCACTAACACACCGTCCCTCTCCCCGCAGCCCTGCTCCTGCTCTACGATGTCACCAACAAAGCGTCGTTTGACAACATCCAGGTACGGCAGCACCCCCGGGCCCTTCCTGCCCATCCCTCGTGTACGGTGGGCTGGGTGGGTTGTGGTTGTGGGTTGGCTCTGGGGAGGGGGTGCGTGCTGGGGGCATGAACCGTGATGGGTAAATGGGGCAGAGACAGGGAGAGCAAATGCTGCCCAAGGGCAGGAGGACTTGGCATTGGTGTCTCCTCCTCTCACCCCACCAGATTCGTGAGGCTGCTGGGGGCCGGCACCAGCAGAACATGCTGCAAGCCCGGGGAGCAATTAGCTGTGACTGAATAGGGTGTAATTGCCGGTGTCCAGGACACGGAGTACACCACGTTCATCTGCTGTGGGCAGGCTGGGCATCTGCGGAACACCCAGCTCGATAACACAGGAGGTGCTGAGCACCAGTAGCACCTCGGGGCAGGGAGTGTGGAGCCAGATGTGATCTGCCACACCAGCTCCTGGGGGTCCTGCACCTCCCTGACCCCCTGGCCCTGGGTGCCTGGAGCTGTATCTGCTCTGGAGCATCCTTCTGTGAGCAGCTCCATGCCCCTGCAGTCTAGTGGGGAGGGACAGGGCACGTCCTGCCAGCCTGTTTTCATGTCACCGGCACCGGCAATGCCTCCTGCAAGCTGGGACTCTCCAGTGGTGGTATTTTCCAGCCTGAGGAGCTGGATGACTCGAGGAGAGGCATCTGCTGCCAGCTGTAATGGAGAGCGAGTGCCGGTCGTTGGCTGGGCTGAAGGTCTGCGCTGAGGTTGTGATCCTGCAGTGAGACAGAAAAACACTTGGGGGTTTCATGCTGCTGGGTAACGTGGCCCCATCAGTAGCATCAGCTCTCCTGGCCCCACAGAGATGTGGGAGGGACGTCCACGGGGCACACGTGGCCTCAGCGGGGAGGAAGGAGCACCCTGGGCGATTGTGAGGTGCTGGAAAGAGGGACAGAGGGGGAGTGGGGGCCAGAAGGGAGGTGAGAAGGGTTGTCAGGAGTTGACTGGGTGTCCCTTGGACCAACCCACCCACAGAGCTGAGTGCCCCACGCCCTGTCACAACACGATGGGGTCCCGGGGCTGCGTCGGCACATGCTGGGCTCCCATGTATTGCCGGTGACAGGCTCCGATCCAAATCATCCCTCGCTTCCCCGGGTGCTGGTGCAGGATGCTGCTGGGCGAGGAGCGGTCCTGGAGTGGGATCGCCGGAGCCGGGGCACGGGCTGCAGCAGCAAGCGGCTGCTCGCACCGCAGGGTCAGGGATTACAGGGAATTAGGGCAGGTTTGATTAGATTAGGCTGGATTAGAGGGCAGGGAAGCCACCCATGGCTCAGGGAGGCAGGTTCAGCTGCCTGCCGGGACGAGCGTGCTCGGCACGGGGCAGTGCGTGCGGGACACGGGCACGGGGCACGTCCCGGAGCAAACCCTCAGCCCCATCCTCCAAAAGGGGTTTAGTCTTAATGACCCAACCGAGGGGGAATGTGGGTTAAAGTCCTGCAGGTGCCTGTGGTAAGGTAGAGCAGGCAGCTTGAAAGGCTCCTGGTACCCTTGAGAGTTGGGGTCTGGTCAGAAGCAAAGCGAGGTGCCAGGCTGCCTTGGCAAAGCGGGTCCCCTGGGGCTCGGTGGCACCCCAGGGTGCCTACTGAGTTTCTGAGCTAGCCCCCCAGCCACGTCCTCCCTGTCTCCATGTAACACCCTCTGGCAATGCTCAGGGACAGCAGCACGCACAGAGGGTGTCCAAGACACCATCCTCCTCCTCCTCCCTGCCCAGAGCTGTTCTGAGCCCAATCTCTGGCTGTCTCCCTCCAGGCTTGGCTGACAGAGATTCACGAGTATGCGCAGCAAGACGTGGTCCTCATGTTACTGGGAAACAAGGTGAGCCCACCCCATGGCTCCTCCAGAGCCTCCTCTTCCTCCCCTGATGGTCCCACAGCAGAGCTGTGGGCAGGGGAGCCTGGGAGAGCCTAAGGGGGCATGTAGGTTGTCTCCGGGTGACCTTCCAAATGATCCCAACTTGCCCTTCGCTGTTGCTGTTGGCAGGTGGATTCAGCCCAGGACAGAGTGGTGAAAAGGGAAGATGGAGAAAAATTGGCCAAGGTAGGTGAGCTGTCCGTCTGCCGCAGCGGAGTCGGTCCTTGCATGCTCTGACCGGGGATGTGTGAGCAGGCCAGTGTGTACTTGTTGTACACCAGTGAACGGTTAACTGGAGACCACTCTGACCTAAAATACATCTGGGAGTGCTTTGCTCTTCTTCCTTTGTCTTGCTGTCCTCTTCCTCCTCATCTGCTCTTCTTCTGCTAAGCTTCTACTAATATTTTACACTTCTTTGTCCTCAATAATTATTTCCAAAGCTGTGTGAGAAACTCCTGAGCTGTGACCCCTCGCTCAGCTTTCCCTGCCCACTGCAGCAGAGCTCCTCTCCCAGGCAGGGTATGAGCTCCTGTGGCACGGCACCGATGCTGGCCAGGGCTGCTGGGGCTTGGCACGAGCTGGGAGCTCCCAGGTGACGTTTCTGACGCCGGTGTGTCTTGTCCCACAGGAGTACGGGGTGCCATTTATGGAGACCAGTGCAAAAAGTGGCCTCAATGTTGAATTAGCGTTCACAGCCATCGCAAAGTAAGTGACTGGTGCAGCGGCTGCGCCGGGCACCGCTCCCACAGGGGGGATTGGAGGCTCTGAGCTGAAGGCTGGCTCTGCCACCCACCTTTTTATTCCCTGGCGCCCACCTTCAGCTCTTGTGCTGGCAAGTCCTTGACGTCTCCCATGAGATAGGCAATGTCTCATCAGGGGGAGCTTTAGAAAAGCATTGAGACCAAGCAGAGTTCCACTGAGCTGGGCCAGGCAGCGCAGGCAGAGAAGTGACATGTTATGAGGAGAGGCTGAGAGCCCTGGGGCTGGAGAAGAGCAGCCTGAGAGGGGAGCTGAGCAATGCTGAGCAAGAGCTAAAGGGCCC
>JANHGN010022338.1:0-30733 GCA_024605025.1 Megaceryle maxima | reverse complement strand
GGTGGGCCGGGGGCCTCCGGGGGGGGGGGGGGGGGGAAGGGGGCTGGTGCTGATACTCCCCCTGCTCACCTTGTCTAGGGCTGATGGTCCCTATGTACTGTCCTCTCTGGGGATACTCCCCTATCCTCCCCTTTCCTCATTAGCACTGGGGGAAGCTGCCCCCTGCCACCTTCTCTGTGGGAGAGCTGGTGGCATCCTCCATGCACCTTCTCTAGGGCTGCACCCCTACGTCTACCAAAGGCACCATCACTCCATCTACCGATCACCCCCTCCCTGTGCTCATGATGTTTGGGCAGCACCTTGCCTGAAAGCGTGTCTCCCAGTGCAGCCCACCTTGTGGCATGTAGGGATGGCATACCCTGTGTATCCTACTCAGGACTGTCATTCCCCCTCTGAAGGACCTGGGTATCTTCTACTGTGCCTGCCTGGGGAGGTTGCCAAGAGGGTGCAAGGGCAGTGTCTCATCCATCAGCCCTTCCCAGGGAATGGATCTGAGGACAGTTTTGTTCTCCTACTGTCCATTTTGGGGAGGGCGTTCCATTTTGGCAGCTTTGTCCTCCACCTTGTCTTTGGGAAGAATGGGTAAAGAGGACTAGCTTTCTCTTCTGCTTTTATGGAGGAGGAGTGACAGGTCTCTACGCTGCCCATCTCTGAGCAAGGGGTGCATATGAGATCTGCTATACATAAGATGTCCCACGCTTGATCTCTGGGATGGGTCTGTGTAGAAGAGGGCTGCATGTCCTGCCTTGCATCCCATCTGCTGCAGGGCAGCTCTCTTCCAACAATATTATCATCAATTTTGTGATACCCTTTGGTTCCTTCCATCACACGTGACTGTTTGGAGATGACGAGGTATATTCTGTCCATTGTTTGGATGGTCATACTGACAAATCTTCTGGGGAGCTCCTGTGCTTTCCTATCTTTGTAAAGTCAGTGACTGTTCTGGGAAGCAGGTACCACGTGAAGCCAGTTTTCTGTAAGACCCTTTGTCCCTAATTTGTTTTGTCCAGTCTTCCTACGTCTGACTCTCCTCCAGCGTTTTGAGGACCTCTGTTTACATCCTGGGAGCCTAGCTTCTCTTGGCTTCCTCAACATGTGACCCTTTACCATTCCTAGCACTTTGGTATTTGAAAGAGTTGTGTGATCTTCCTTCTGCCTTTTCTCTTCTCTGAAGATTTAGTGTTTACAGTAGGTCCTGTGTATGGTGGCTGGGAGTGCAAAAACCTTTTAGTTTTATAGTCTTCCTACTGTCCTCTTGTTGCTTCAAATACCTTCCTAGTCTGGGATCTTGGCTCGTACCCTACACTGAACAGGGCTGGGCCTGTTCAGGGCTTGGATGGAGATCGGTGTGGCTGCCTCGGCAGGGGGTGCTCTGCCCTCTGCAGCCAAATTATCCCAGTGCCCAGGTTCCCGTTAGCTTGGGAGGTGCCAGTTTTCAGATGAGGCTTGAAAGTTGGAGTCGCTCCTTTGACCACAGTCTGGGATGCTTTGCCTTCTTGAATTCCTCATGACCCAGTGGAGAGCTTTAGTCCTCAGAAGCTTCCCTGTCCTCTCCAGGCAAATAGAAGTCTCCAGCCCTCATTTTCCATAAATTTCCTCAGTACTATCAGTTGTCTGTGGATCGTTTCCTGTCCCTCAGCTGTTGAGTAGCGTTGGGTGCTACGAAACAGCTGCCTCTCCACGTCTTGGGGGGGACTGTGTTCATTGGTGGGACAAGAAAATTCTCTATGCATGCTGTTTGTAAACAAATGCTTTGGGATCCTTTGAAATGTTGTTGTACTTGAAGAGAATTCAAACTTGTCTTGAATGAAACATTGCCATGTGGGTGGGAGACCGTCTGCGTAGCTATAAACAAAGTTTAGTAATAAATAGCAGTGTCTCGTTTTGGGAAGAGGGGTCTGGTGGCAGCAAAGTTCTGTGCTGTGCCTTTTCATCCCCCTCTGTTTCTTTAAGGCTCCGCAAGAGGAGGCAGATGGCAGATTAATGGAACTCAATGATAAAGCAGCACAGGGAGTTGTGGTGAATGGTAGCAGGGAGAGGGGAAAATCATGCAGAAAGACACAGGGAGTTTAGTTGCGTCAGAAATGCATGGGATGAGATTGTTGTTGGGAAAGGTTTAACTAAGTCTTTTGGGAATGTGAACCTCTCTGGAAAGGATGGTGCAGCTGAGAGGAGTCAGAGGCTGTGTGTAGGCAGCCTGTTCATTGGCGAAGTCCTGCATACTGAGTTGCGTGGTTGGAGCAGCGTGTGGCAATGCCTCATGCGGACCAGAGGAGAGAAAGCTGGTTGTGATGCTGCCATGGATGCCCCATCAGGAGAGCTGTCTTTGCTCCTTTCTAGAGAGCTGAAGGAACATGCTGGTAGTTGGCTGGAGCACAGGAGGGAACAGCCAGAGCAGTCCAGCTGCAAGCTTGTCTCTGAGAAACCATGGATCCCCAGGCATCACTTAAATGATTCTATGATTCCATGATTAGATTTCAGGTTGGAAAAGACCTTTAGGATCACTTAGTCCAACTGAAATATTTCATGATCCCTGGTAATTGGTGTCCAGGAGAGAGCAAGTCATTGGTCTGCAGGGAGAGACAGGGACAGAGGGGCAGGAGGCACCTCAGCTGCTTGGCTGTAAATGCATGGGCAGTTAGTGAAAACTCAGGATTCCCTCTGCCTAGGGGGTGGCCTGCCTTGTGGTGGCACTTTCTGACCCAGGTTGTTTTTTGTCAGTTGGGTAGTGTCTAGAGGTAGTACCCAGGGTAAAGCCCCCACCATAAAAGAGACGAGCTATTGACAGTGGATGGCCTCATGCGAGCTGATGGACAAGGAGGAGACCTGCTGATCAGATCACTCATGCTTTGCATCAGTGGTTGGACCTTTTGAGGGATCCTTACGGCATAAGACTTAAGTTCTCCTCTCATCTCTTATTGGGACTGGAGGCGCACCTCACCTTCCAGGGTTACCTGGAACAAGATGTGGTGCAACGTTTCCTCTCGCCTCTTTTGCCCAGACTGGATCTATTTCTCCCTCCTCCTCTTTCTAAACTGTGGATCTCCAGCCTGGCTTTCCCTTCAGTTCACCCCATCCCCAAGGCTGTTTTACGGCCACAGTCTTGGTGTGGGGGATTTTTCATTCTTTTGTTTATCTTGTTAATATTTGTTTGCTTTGAAAATCAGGGCATTGATGGAGCAGCTTCAGTGTTTACATCTCCTTGGAAATGTGAACTGAGGCTCTCAGGGGGTGGCTGTGGAGTTGTTAGGCTACATGAGGAGCTAATCCTCAGTCCCAAATTAAGAATACCCCAGAATGGTGTCACCTCTAGGTGGGAAGGATGGGGAAATAAAAAGACTTAATGCGCCCAATCCTGAGGAGAGGAACTGTGAGCAGCAGGAAGGCTGCAGGGTTTTGTTGCCTGATCTACTCAGCGTGTAGTGGACTACAGCCGCAAATAGAGAATCCAGCCTGAGCCCAGTGGTGTGGAGCAGTGATGCAGGGTGCAGATACTTGTGCCCTTGCTGGCTTTGTGTATTGCTGATCCCAGCACTGGAGATGTGTTGAAGAGCTAAGCAGAGTGGTGGTGAAGTGTGTCAGTGTGTAGATGTGGTACACTCTTCTTGGACCTGAGATACTTTGTGTGGCTGTACCTTGCTGCAAAGTGTGGAGATACCCTCAGCCTGCTAACCTTGCCCTTGTTAGAAACAGAAAGGTTGGGTTTTTTTTCCTACAGCTCGAGTCTTTATTCAGCCATTTTCCAGGTAAGACCTGTGTGCTGGTCAGCAGCAGAGAGATTTACATCTGTGCAATGCTTGTGAGGTCCGTGTTCTCCATCAAGCCACCCACAGGTTTGTCAGACTTTGAACAGGGTTTTGAATGCTTTTACATTTTTGTCTTGTTTTTTTTTGTTCCTAACCTGTAAAATGGAAACTCCAACAGTGCTTCTGTGCCTTGTCTTGTCCACTTCATGCTGTGAGCTTCTTGGGCAAACATTTGTGTGAATCTTAACATGACAGAGCTCTCTGTTCCTGTGAGTTGCTTCAAGAACAGTACTGTAAATTCTGGGGACCTGTGCAGTTGGGAAGGGAACAACTGTGCAGATGGCCTGTGGTAGTTGGTAGTTTGCTGGGATATGGGTTTCAGTGATGTGTAAAGTGTTGCCTCCTGCCCAGATCCATCATGAGAAATGTACTTGTCTCTGGGCAGCATGGATCTTCTCACCAGCCAACTGGTGTGCAGTTTGCTTCAGCTGAACTACAGGTTTGACTTCTTGTCTCGTCAGGTGACTGGTACAACTCTGAGGATATTCTTCTATCTGTTGAAATGTAGTTTCTTTTGACTTGTTTGTTTTGTTTATTTTTTTTTTCTTGTAATTGATGCTGCTCATTTTCTAGCAATCAAAATGTTTTCCCACAGGGGCATGCTAAAGTTCAAATTAAACTTTTCAAAGCAGTTTCAGTTAAATGAGTGCAATTTGTGCATCCAGGTAAGTCCTGAGCGTCTATCTGCCTGAAGTTCCATCTTGCCTTTCCATAAATTCTGGGGCGCCTGAAAGTTTGAATTTCTTCTGTGTGTGAAGAAAGCACTTGGGTGATCATTTTGCTTATTCCACTTGGCCACCTCTCCTCTTCCAGGCTGGCGAGCAGGAAAGCCCGCTTATCCTGAAAGGTGACCATCCCTCACGCCCCCTCTCACCTACTTGTTCTGCTGGAGGGGCACCAGCAATTCAAGGTACAGTGGTGAGATGGTGCTGCTCCTAGTACTGCTGCTGCTGGTTTCTCTCTCTTGCAGGTCTCAAGTCCAATTTTAACTTCAGGGCTGTGCTGAGTGATTCCTGGGTCTCAACTGTCAAGTGAGAATTGGCATCCAGTTAATCACTAGCCCAGTATCTAATCCAGACCTGCTTAATTATCACCTGCCCTCTGAAGGCGGGTATGAGGCAGTGATTAGGGTAACACTCTGGAGGCAGAACAAAGCGGGCGCTGCTGGAATTCCCAGTGCAGGGGTCAGATGCCGTTGGTATTTGGCGACCTCATCTCCTGCACATGTGCATAGGGAAGTGTGTTGACGCTCACTGAAAGGCTGAGTGATTTATTTTCATTGCAGGGTCTTTTTGAAATTGATGCCAGCAGTGACTGTCCTTCTGTCTGGAAGTGTTTGGAGCCGGGGAAGGGATCCTAAACTTAATAAGTGGTATTGGTCCCTAAGCAGTGGTGAGCCGCTGGCATGGTGCCTTTTCTGCCAGCTCTTTGTAGTGTGAGTTGGGGGAGGTTTGTTTTGATTTTTGGAACTTTATTTTTTAAATTTTGAGTTGGAATCTGTGTTGTCTGCAGAAGACCTTTGCCTGTCCCATTCCCCTGGTGGAGAGTGCTTCCATGGCAGTGTGGATTTCATGCAGGGAGAGGTTGGCCAGAGGTCTATGAGCAGAAGGGCCTCCAAAACTGTGTGCAGCTCCCTTGCGTGCTCACATCCTTTGTGCTGTGAGGTGGCTGTCACTTTTTTCTTTATCTTCTGGCCAGTCCCAGTCCTTTCTGTGTGGAGGACAGCACTTAGCCATGTAAGAGGCCATAGCAGCCCATCTCTTGTGCTCTCTGCTCTGGACAATGTGTGGTCCCCGCCTGCTTGTGTGAGATGTGCTGCTCTGGTTAGCTGGAGTCCACCAGAGGTTATTTTTTGGATGTCTTGCATGTAGGTTACTGCTGTCCATGCCTCTGTCTCCTGGGCTGCAGAGGATTTGGCAGAGAGCTGCTAACCACTGTCTGTGCTTGTGGTGGGAAGTTCCTGTAATGCTGCCTGTGCTGGGGGGTGGCCCATTGACACTGGAGCTGATCCTGGCTATAGCTGCTGCTGGAGGCTGTTTCCAAGTGTTGTGGTGGTGGGAGGCCACAGCAGTGGCAGGGCTGGGGTGCAGATGGAGAGGGTTAGTTGATGGTATTCTCTCCTTCCCTGGGCCGTATTGTCTGCGCCTGGCGGTGTGTGTCCTGCTGTTCAGACCCAGCTATTACTAACTCCGTAGGTGTCCAGCTTTCTCTGTTGTGGTTGGAGCTGTGCTCTGAAGGCCACATCGGATGGCAGTCATAGCCTGGTTTCTTTGCCCAGGGGTGGTGTTCGGAAAGCCAAGTTGGCCAAATTGGGCTGCAGACCAATTTCCCTACGGCCTTGTCTGTACTATGCAAACAATGAAACTTTACAGCAGCTATTAAACTTGTTTGCATCTAGAGGTGGTCAGAATTTTTTTTTGACTGAATGTATCTTCTCCCCAAATGCAGTGTTACGTTGAAGCCAGCATTTTTCTTGGAGAGGTATTGTTTTCAGTTATGGTTTTAATGGGAATGTTTCTTAATTTTAAGCCTCTCTTGTCATCTCTCAAAAAAAAAAAAAAAAAAAAAAGGAAAAAAAAAAAAAAAATGGTCAAGAAACCTTTGTCCATCCATTAGAACAAAGGTGTTTTGATGCAGTTCTGTGTTTTGAAATCATCTGGAGGACTCTGGTCCTCCACATTCCTTCCCAGAGCAGAAATCCACCTCGACATCTCAGAAATTGCCATGAAGTAAATGTGTGCCCTGACTGTCTGTGGTGCAGCTGTGCTCCAATGTGTTTCAGTCTCTGAGGTCAAGGCCAAACACCATTAAAAATGGCTCATAAACCACCATAATCTGGGTCATGACCTAAGCATCATTCGTTGTTATGGGATGATAGTGGTGGCCCCACTGATCATCTAGTTTCTGCTGAAATACAACTTTTGAGAGTTTCATTTAGAACTTGGCTGTTCCCAAACCCCAGCTGTTGGCTCGTGTGCAGAGCGGATCCTGGATCTTTTGGGTGGAGTCTAAGGAGTGATGTTCCTTCCTATGTGGCGGTAGTGAGAGCAGGATGGGCAACTGCAGAGGCATGAACTCTGAGCGAGCTGTAATGAACTCTGAGTTGTAGTGGACTCTGAGCTGGCTTGTAGGGCTGGAGGCATATGGCCCGTGAGCTGAAGGCCAGTGTGCTTGCAGCATGGAGTCTTCAGTAAGTCCCTCTTCTCCAGCATCCTCCTGGGCTCCTATGCCTGTGATTTCCCCACCTGGTGTCTCCCAACAGGCAGGGACATCTGGGTCCACAACTCTCGTGGCCTGAACTCTTGAAGGTGGGGATAGTTACCCACCTCCATCTGTTTGGGGGTGCTGAGGGAAGAAAGGTGCTGTGATTATAAGCAAAGAAAATGTGTCTTTCCCTCCAGCTTTTCTGCTGCACAGATGTGTTTGGCTTTGGTCCTCTCTCAGGGTGGGCATCAGGCCCTCCATCTAGACTGGAAGGCTGTGTATGCAGAGGTATAGGCAGCATAGTTAAAATTCCTCAAGTCCTTTTTGAGCTCATGGTACTTAAAGTGATGGGAAGGCTCTTGCATGTCTGCATGGCAGTTGCTGGGCTGTTCTGAGCTGAGGGTATCCACTCTTAATGAAGTACTACTCCTCCACCCTTGACTGCATCCAAATAGATATAACAATGTTGTGGTTTAGGATTTTTCATCTGTGTAAAAGCCCACGAAGGAGAGCTGGGCTTGCAGAAGACAGCAGAGGCTGTGTCTGCAGGAAATTGCCTTCATGTTGTTGAGCTAGCTTTGCATCAGGCTGCACATCTGATGAGGCAGTGGTCAGGGCTGTGTGTTTTTGGTGTTTCCTATTGATTTCCTCCTCTCTCCATCCCTTGTTTGTTATTTGGAGCCTGCCCTTCTGACCTGTGCTGGATGGATAGTGGTTTTCCAGGAGGATGTGGTACCACGTGTCTGTGTTACTGTTTGTTCCAGTGGTGCTGGCTTGTTAGGCAGCAGCTGGCAAGTTAAATAAGACTTAATCCTACCAGTGGCTGCTGTTGGAAATTTTGGGGCCAAATCCTTTTGTGAAGACTTTTTGGAAGGTGTTTAAGTAAGGTACAAATCTGGAAATTAGTCTGATCTCTATGATTTTGTCTGCTTTGTACTTATCTATGTAATGCCATAGTGGCCTTAGGAGAACATGTGAGCTCTTAGGCTATGAATATGCCTGTCTACAAGGACCACATTAGCCTGTACAGCTCAAGTATAAGTATCTCTCTGAGCCCCTGCTTCATGGCTCTTGGTTTCACTTGTTTCCATCACTGTGTTGTTACTGCTGTAGCCCTAATATTGAGCTCGTCCAGGAATGGGCTGGAATTCTGTGGAGACTTTGGCAGGCAGAGATGCCTGGTGCTGACCTTCCTGTGCTGTGTAATCCTGTGTCGCAGAGGAGGGTTGGGACTGTTGTGGTGGTTGTATCAGTTATTTATTAGGGGAGACGTGCCAGAGGCATTATTTTTCCAGGCACAGATGGCTACTGAAAGCAGCAGAAGCAGCATTTGGGTACCCTGGTCAACTAAGTCCTCTGTGTTGGACATACCCTCACTGGAGTATCTCTTTGGATGTCTTGTTGGATAAAATTTGCTATCTTGTGAGAAATGGAGCATAAGATGATACAGTGAGTGGTGACTGAATTGCTACAGTTGGAGTCTTGTCTGTTTCATCCTGGCTGAAGATGTGAGCTGAAGGGAGGAAGGCTTCTTTGCATGACTTGGAGCAGAGATCTGTTTCTGGGAGAGCTGGCAGTGGCTGCTGTGCGGGAAGGTCTTTCCTCTGCTGGTTTTTGACCTGCCGCTAGGGTTTGGAAAGAAATTTATTTGCTACGTGGCCCCTCTTGTCACTGGCAGTTGTCTCTGTGATAGGCTGGGAACTCAGGGTCTGGGTAACAGGCTGTGGGCTTTTCCTTGACTTGTGGTGTCTGGAAGCTCCTGCCATATACAGGCTGGTGCTATGGCCACTGAGCATCTGCCAGAAGGGTCTGTGTTTTGGGAGCTGCAGCTCTGCATGGATTATCATTGTGGGGGAGCTGATGCTGGCATGTTAACCTGCCCCCCACTGTGCTTTGACTTTTTCCCTCAGCATTGCTCTGACCTGATTGAAATTTATGGTCCTTTTGAGTCTCATCGTCTACGTTCAAATAGTTTGTCCCCTGTATGCCTCACTGTGCCACGCCGCTGCTGTTGACAACCTGAGCAGTGTCAGAAGTGTGGTGACAAACCTGACTTTGTGGCCTGACCTGATGAGCAGGGCAGAGGCCTGGGAGGAGGCTGCTGCTGTGCTGAGGGCTGTCAGCTGGCTTGGCCCCAGGGCGCCTCAGCTTCTCCAGTGGAAGCTTTTTTCAGAAGCTGTGGTGGATATGCAAACTCTGTACTTCTGTTTGCATGTGGCTAATGAGATGTCCCAGTTCATTCAGCCCTGCCTAGCTCAACCAGTATTTTAGTGCCATTTGCAGAGAGACTTGTCTGTGGGCCCAGCTGAGGCTGTGCTACAGTGGAAGCCCATAAAGGGCCTTGAAGCAGGAAGTCTTGCTATTGCCCTGGCTTCATTTGAATTTTTTGTAGCTCTGAGAAGGGCGTATTTTCATGGATCTAGCTGCACAGTTGAGTTCCTTATGGCGGACCTCCTGGATGTCTTAGACCAGGGCTGCTAAATGCACCTTTAGGTCCTGAAGGGACTCCCGTCAGATGGATTTTCCTTCTGGAGTGAAAATGTTTCATTTCAGCTGGGGCCAAAAGGTGGGTTATTTTGGGGTGATTCTTAAGATTATTCCCTGCCCAGGTACCCTGGAAGCAGCAGAGGAGTTTTGGGGTGGCAGCATCTGCTTCGGCATAGGGTGTGCTCTGTCTGTCTTTCCTTGGGGCAGCTCCAGCTTACTGCGGAGGTATGTAACATAGACACTGTGTGTGCAGGGTGAGTCTGGTGTGTCTGACCTGAGTCAGACTCGTGCAGCATGTGTCTGTGCTTCTGGATCCCCCAGACAGAAACTCGGGGGCTTACTACAGCGCGCTTTGGGTGTTTTTTTTAGTATATTGCTGGTGTGGGACACTTTAAAAATCTTCTGTTGCCTTCATATGATGTTACCTTTGGTGCAGGTGGTATGTCTGCTCTGGTGATAGATAGGAAGCTGTGTGACACACATGCTCTGCCATGTAGAGTGAGTTGTGTAGACTTGAGGTGGAGACTGGCGGTGTTTTCTGCAAGGGCTAGGTAAGCTCCTGGTCTGTTAACATGTGTTGCTGGCACAAAGCATTTGTGGTGATTAAAAGAGAGGTGCTTCATGGGTATTTGATGTCAGTATCACAGATAATTAGGAGGCTCAAAATGAGGGTCTTGTTGTAACTTGTCTTATCAGCAGATCCCCAGACACAGGAAATGGCCCTATTGCAGTAATGTCTGACGAGTCTTTCTGGGCTGCTGTTGGGAATAGGTAACATGTAGAGTGACCAGTTCAACACAGTTACTGAGCTCGTGAGACATCTACAGATTGCAGACAGGTTGTGCTTCCTTCCACTGCACTTCTCCATCCTTGAAGGACCTGGGAGATGGCAGCTGTGGCTTTGAGACCCTCCACAAGAAGAACATTTCATGTCATATGTGATGGTGACTTCTGGAGCACTGATTGTTAATCAGCTTGCAGTGAAGTAGTCAAAGATGGCAGGTGGGAGGATTTTGAATGGTATGTAACAGGGTCAGGCCCAGAAGTTCACAATGTCAAAGAAGAGCAGCAGCTCTGAGCTGGACTTGGTCCTGCAGAGGCAGGGTATGTCGCTGTGGTAATCCAAAGCACCATCCTCTTCTAAATTGTGGGGAAATTTACCCTCCTGTTGAAAAGGCTGTTGATGTCTGGTGTAGAGGTGAGTCCTGGTAGGATCTGGACTGAGTTCTGTACATGGCACCTCATGTAGATTATGGACTAATGCCAGTCATCAATTAGAGCAGGGCTGCTGGTTGCAGAAAGTGCCTGTGCCCTGTTTCAGTAAATCTTTGACACCCCTTTGTGGGGGGGGTCCTAGGCAGGTGAAGATCTCCTGACTCTCTAGATACTGCTCTGTACAGTGGAACATCCATCAGGTGTTAGGAAGAGTCCTGTGGGCTAGAGTGAGATCTCATAAAGGAAGGAAAAAGAATTGAGTATTTTCATTGCTGAGAGTAAACCAGAAGCATGATATAGACAGCTCTCCTTTTCCCTGCTTCTTGGCTAATTAGATTCCTTTTAATTTACAGTAATTGACTGGCTCCTGATTTATGCCTCTCATCCACTTTCTGGAACTGTAATTGAGTGAATTGTGTGCTATACATTCTTGGTTTGGTCAGGATGGGAGCATCTTCCTTCTCCCTTTCTTCCAGCAGCTGAACAGTATTTGCTTGTTTGCTGAAGGCGAGCTTGGCTGGCCTGACCGAGGGTTGCTCGTTGTATCATTCCAGGGTTTAACCCTGTGTCCTGAAAGGGGTCTGAAGTGATTGATATTGGCTGAAATAAACAAAGTATATAAAAGGCTACTAAAATGCGCTGTATTTGCTGTCTGTACATGGAATTTCTTGTACCATCCCCTGCAGTGATCCCATCAAAAGCAGGATATCAGGTGGAACAGCGAGCCTTCCTCTACCTTTCATTGGTTTTGTCTATTAGTAGATACGTGTAGGAGCTGATTGTTGAAACTGTTGGTTTTCTCCGAGTTCTTCTTGGCTTGCTGACAGTTTCCTGGGAGTGAACAGTTCAGATTGCACCAAAAATTATCAAGGGCCCAAAGTGAGTAAGAAAAAGAACACACCTATCCTAATGATGGTCAGAGGTGGTTCATTCAGACCCTTCGTCCTGTCTCCTGCCTCCTGCATTTTAGGACCAGAGGGATGTAGTATCACTGTTTGCCCCTTTTTCCAGAGTGCTGCAATAGCCTGGGATCAGGGACAAAGTTCTTTCTTTGCCACCATGCAGCTGTTGTGGCTCTGAAAGGTTCTTCTTTGCGTGAGTCCTTCTCATTGTCTTTGGCAGATGTTTTGTGGTGGAGTTTAGTTTTGAGCTTTATTAACTCCCTGTTGGTTTTATAGGGATTCTCTGCGTGTCTTAAAGACCCAGTTAGCAGACATGTTGCTGATGATAGCCCAGCTGGATGCGAAGAGTAGGTGCAGTCATCTAGAGCCTGTTATCCTTCAAGGCCCCTTCCCACTGGATAGGAGATTGGGCTGATTTCCTTGGGAGACTCTTGCAAAGTTTTTTGTGCCAGGAGAGTAATGTGAGCTGGTCAGTGTCTTGAGCGCTGGACATGTGTTGAGGCTGTTTTGTCATGTCCTGGTGGAGACCTGTCATTAAATGAAAATTAATAGTTAACATGACGGGGGGAAACAAACCTCACTCCTCTTCACGGACATCTGCCTTAGTCTGTGCCTTCTCAGACCTGCTCAGGAGGTGGCTAGCAGACAGAAGGATGCTCCAAGATCAAAGGGCTGGTGCTGGGCAGGGCTGCTGTGCTGGCAGCCCAGGACAAGAGGGTGCTGGCGAGCAGACTGCTGCATGGCAGCTCCCTGCTTCCCCAGGTGTGGTAGTCCAAGTTTTCAGACTTTGTTTCCCACCCTCCCCCTCTTCGCATTTCCCCCCTCTTCTCCTCTCCTCTTCTCTCCTCGCTCTCCTGCTGAGTTGATGCTTTTCCAGGAATGAGCTGTACTGCTGGCCCAGCACATTCCACAGCAGCAGAGCTTTCTTGGCAGGAGCCTCACTTGCTGTTAAGAAAAAGCAGGACTGACTTGGCGTCCTTCAGATGAGGGCCAGAAAAGGAAGGCCTGGTCTTGCTTCCTCACTGTGTATGCAGGACCTTCATGGACATCATGGCCCTCTCCCTTGGCTGTTGTGTATGTACTAACATCCCACCTTCCCCCCAGCAGCTCTTGGAGCCCTTTATAGCTCCTCGCCATCATCTTAACTGACATGAAGTCAATGGGCATTGCAAGGGAGGCTGTTGCTTTTCTAGCCAGCCTACAAAGGGGTGACTTCTGGAGAGAGTAGCAAGGAGTTCCCTGTGGGACTCAGACACCTTGTGCATAAGCTTTCTGGCAAGGTGGTGTTTTGCCTTTTGTGTTTTGCTACCAGCAGTACCTGGGTAAACCCTTTTCCATCTCTCTGTACAGTCCCTTTCTCTCTGTTGTTGGGAGTGCTGTGTTGCAGCTCAGTGTTGTGGGTTCTTCCTTCTGTCTCTACCCAGATGTAGCTGTCAGAACAGACAAAGCTGCCTCTGGTTTGCTTGCTTTCTCTCAACTGTAGCAACTGCATCAGGATTTTACCCTGGCTTAACACATCTATTTGTCTGGGTCCTCTTTGGGCCTGTTTCCTTATCCCACCTTGAATACAAGCCCAGCTTTTGGTCACTGTTCTATCTGTGGGTTTGTCTCAGTTCCCTGAAGGTCATTTCTGCAGATGTTTTAAGATCAAATCTTTCTTTCTCACAGCAAGCCCTTGCATTTGTCTTGTATCCTTGTGTTGGGCTGTGAAAGCTCTTAAGTGTTGTCAGAGAGATGAAGTTGAGCTACCAGGGAGAAGACCCTGGCTGGGCTTCTGCTGCGAGCTCCCGTTTGTCCTGCTATCCAATTCAAAGAGAATGAAAGTGTCACTGAACCTTCGGAGGCCCAGAGAATGCTCCCTTTGATGATGTTTCTAAATGTCCTTCAGGGGGATGGAAGCATTGCTTGGGCAGGGCAGCATTAATTGGTGCGGAGGTGCCTGCTGCAGTCCCTGTGCAGCTTCCTCCTCCCAGTTGGAGAACAGGCTTGTTGGGCTTGTTTGCAGAGCAGTGCTGCAGCCAGATGGTCACACCAGAGATCAAGGCAGGAGGGGCCACCACAGCTTTTGGGCTCGCTTCAAAATCAAAGTCTGTAGCTTTGCTTTGATAAGTGCTACTCCTGGGCAGGCCTTTGAGGTCAGGTGGCTCATTCCTAAATGCCATTCCTTTACCAGTCTTTGGACTAGGTGAACAGGAGGTCCATCCTCTGTCATCTCCCACGCACTGATGCACGTAGGACTGAGCACTAGTCCAGTTGCAGTCAAGCATCTCCTGGACGGGGAGGGCTGTAATTGTCCTGGTGTACGTCCAGTGGCGTCATTGCAAATGTGTTGATGAGGATTTCTTGGGGAAAACAGTTGCCATCTTAGATGTCTGTTCAGCTCCTGCTTGAGTGAACATGGGGGAAAGCACAGCAAGCTGTGGGGTGCATGGGGAGGCTATGGGGCAGTAGTGGTGAGCATGGTTGAGGGAGGCTGTAGAGATTACAGCCTGAAAACAAAAGAGGCTGTTCCTGTGCTTTTGCTCATGGGCATGATTGATGTTCCTGCCTCTGAGGGGTGGGTAGTAGCTTGATATGGGGTCACTTGCTCCCTGAGGAATCCTTGTAAAGCTCCCTTGATTTGTTAGGACAGCAGAGGTGGCCTCTGCTGCTCAAAGGCAGAGCTGTGTTATTGTTGTGTGGATAGCTGGTTTGTGCTTCTTGGTTCTTAAAAAAAACCCAACAACCCAGATAAAGACTGTGTTCATACTCACACGGGGTGCAGGGACAGAGAGGACAGTTAGGTCCTCTGGGGAGGAGGGTCTGACAGAGCTAAACCACCTACAGATCTACATTTCCATTTTTACCCTGTGCTAGGACAGAGAGGAGCAGTGGAAGATACCCTGTCTGGGGTATTGGAAGGGAAATTAAATGGAAAAGTGATGATCCCTGTTTACACTCGGAGAGCCACTCTCACCCCAGTGTACTGTGCAATTTGTACCCTGTGTACTTCTCCTCCTCACACAGGAGGTAAAAATACAGTGAGGAAGATGCAAGAATGCCCTGGTTTATGGAGACAGACAGCTCAAATCCTCTAATCCCTTTTGATGCGTGCTGTTCGCCTGCAAAGCCCAAGGTCTCACCAATACACGTGTGCTCTGGTTGGGCCTGTAGCCCTGGGGGGATTGTATCCCCATGGGAAGCACACATGTTCTGTCTGGGCTTAGTCTAACAGGCGAGTATTTCACATCTGAAATCCCAGCTCTGTCAGAGAATTGCCCTGTCCAATTTTCTCTTCTGGTGAAGTGGCTGCAGCTCTCAGCCCTGTGTGCCCAGCATTTGATCTGGCAGAAGAGAAGAGGCTTTTGCTCTAGAGCTTGGAGATGCTCACGTTTGGATGGTTATGTGTGAAGGTGCTTCCTTTTGCTGTGCAGTGTTATTAATCTATACAATCATTTGGAGACAAGACATCCTTGCCCTAAGGGGTGTGTACTACAGGTCTTGAAAATGAGATCACATTTCTGGTGTGTAAATCCCTGAAGCTTGTGCTGTTGGGTAGAAATGTCCCCTCATGGGTTTTGTTTGTTTTAAAAATTCTTTTGCAGGCTATAGGAGATGGAGTCTGTGAAGGTCAGAGGAGCGATTTACCTAATCTGTGCACTTTTGGGAGCTTGTAATAGAAGATTAACATTGAATTTCTGGGCTTTTCAGTGTTGGGGGGAAAAAAAAGAAAAACAAACCATGTCCCTGATCTGTAAAGGTCTTTCCTTTTAATATTGAACTAAATGAAGGAATTTTTTTTTTTTTTTTACCTGCTCTGCTAGCTTTACACCTTTTGAGTGCAAAATTATCACTACTCTGTTGTCTTCTCACTCTGCACCTCTCCTAGTAACACGCCTTTTTGTCCTGGCCATCAAGCTGCCTTCACATGCTTGAGGGATCCCTTTCCCTTACCTTCCTGCTTGGTTCTGACCCCCCAGCACCAGATTCAGCTTTTCTGATCACTGCCATGTCCTGTGATTGCTTCTCTCTGCTCCTCTCCATTGTGAGCCCTTAGATATGAGGGACAGGACTGCCAGAGACAAACAGCAATTGCTGCTGAGCACCAGCCTGCATCTGAGGTTCAAATCCTCCGTCCAGAACCTTTGTCTGTGCCTCTTGGATTTCTTCTTTTGCTGAGCTTGAGTTACTCCATCTGAGTGCTTCACTGGAACCTTGCTGTGGCTAGTGGGTCCCACTCAGGAGGGACCAAAGCTGGCTGAAGCTGGGAATTCCCTTATATCTGCAGCCTTGCCTGGGCTGGAGGCCACCGGGGGGAAACAAGGAGGCTGGGAGCAGAGCAGCTGCACTGGGAATGTCTGTGCAGCCCGGGTGCTCTGACACTGCGCAGCCATCTCCAAGGCTTGGCTTTTATAGCCTCCTTTCTCTCCTGTGCATGCTCTCTTGTTCCCCACCTTCCCTTCATTCCTAGGACATGAATCTGTGATATTAAAATACCCTCTGATTTCCTGAGCCGGGCTGGGGCTCCCTGGAGAAGGCAGTGTCTGCCTGCCTGTCCCTCACCCGCCTCTGCGTCCTTGTTCCAGGCTGCCAGCTGCTCCCGCTGGGGGCGGGAGGGAAGCTGGGAGTGAAGCTGGGAGCGTGGCATCTTCTCAGGCCTTGTGGAGAGGGTCTGCCAGCTCTTCCGGAGAAGCTGGCGGGGAGGGCAGGGATGGAGCTGGATTTCCTCTGCTTCCCTCCCCGCTGCTGAGGCTGCCCCTACCCCTCCCCCAGCTGCATGGGAGCAGATGTGCTGCTTGTGTCAGCTCTGGCAGCCCCTCTGCACACCCCAGCACGGCTCCTGCAGCAGCCAGAGCCTGGTCTCCTCCTCCTCCTCCTCCTCCTCCTCCCCCTGGCTTGGCCCTGTGTCGTGTCACTGGGGATGGCAGTTGAATCATCCGCCCACTCGGCCTGCCTCCCCTGTAACCCTCCCTCCTTCCTCCCTCCCGCAGGTCTCTTTGTTGGAAAAATCCAAGGCGGATGAGAGCCGGGGAGTGCTGGGGAGCAGGCGCTGAGCCTGCGGCTTGGCCGCAGCATGGCTGCTGCCACCAGGGACAGGACAGGGCTACCAAGCACTCAGTTCTGCAGGGCCATTCTCAGTGGGGGCTCAGTCCCCTTTCACCCGGGCAGGGCCTGGGCTGCTGCCCCAAAGAAGGGGTTTTCCTGGCCACAGTTGTTACCTTGTTGTGCCCATCCCCGAGCAGAAATTTATAAACACGGGAAAATCTGAAACTGGGCTGCCCTGATGGATAATGAACTAAAAGCTGTCCCTTTGAAATCAGCCTTGGGCACATGTTTTGCCTGGGCTGTGGTGGCTGCTTCCAGAAGTAAAGGTGTTTAGAGAACTGACAGAGCCTGTGCTTCTTCTGGGTCTGCTCTTTCACGATTCTCGGGTTCAGACCCCCTTCAGCTGGGGGCTCGTCCCACCACATCCACAGGACAGATTGATCTCATGGCTGCCTCCACACGCAGCCGTGGAGGAGAAACGTGGCATTGCTAACAGCTCCCCCAGAGGCTGCTCTCTTGGAGGCTTCTGATGTGAACCTGCAGTGTTTGCATGAGATGTGTGACTTGAAGAGAGTGGTGAGAGGTGGGGGGGAGGAAGGCTATGTCTCAGGGCTGGAGCTGGAGAGGAATGCAGAGCATGAATAGCTGAGATGGTGCAAGGGGTGACAGACATAAGCAGGACTGCAGAGATATTCCTGCTCAACATGTGCCCAACTCCAGCACTGTCAGTTTTTGCTCTGTAGAGTCTAAATATATATTCATTGTGCTCTGGCATCTGGGTAATAAATAGTGATAAATAATGTAGTGGCTGGAGAAGGTGGGAGAAAACTGCTGTGGGGTGGAGTTGACCCCTGGGGTGTCTGGGGCAGCAGTGGGATAATAGGAGTGATGAGGGACCAGCCCTCAAGACAGAGGGAGCTTGTTCTCCATCAGGTATTGCATTTGAGGGTGAGTGGGGTGGCCTTGGGGGTTGGTTTTCTATTTCCCTGCTGAAAGTGGAATAGTTCATTTGTGCTTAGCTGTTGGTCACCTTGACCCTGCAAATATATCACCCTGTCCCTTCAGCCACAGGCAGGGCTCTGTGTCCCTGAGCAGGCAGCACTAGAAATTGGCTCTGCCTGAAGTTCTCTCTAGGAATTGGATGAAGTCCAGGCTACTGGCGACAGTATAAATGGATGCTAGTGCAGCCAGGCCAGCATGCATGTGTGTGCTTGGAAGTGAGGAGATGACAGCTTGCCTGCATTGGAAAGGGTTGGCATGGACACTGAAGGGGATGGGTTCTGGGGAAGACTGCCCATGTTTGACAGCCATCCTGGGCTGCAGGGACTTTGGGAAGAGGCTGGCACAGGTCATGCTGAAGAAGCATTAAGCCAGCAGGGTTTTATTCCATCCTCACTGCTCCTTCCCTGCTTTTTCCTGCTTCTCCATTTGTGCAAGAGGAATTAACGCACATCCTGGGAGTGGATTAGACTGCTCAAACTGTGACCTCCTCATATGTTCCTCCTGGGGATGGGTAGCATTTATCCAGTCCCTTTGCTGGCTCTGCAGTTTGGGCAGGGATTGTGAGTGCCAGCTGTCAGCCAAGACATGGCAATGTTCTGCCTTTCACCCCATGGGACAGCCCTTTGCTGGGTGTGCATGACACTGGAGCAACCATCGGGGCTGGCAGGGTGGAGTGAGCCTGCTCCCCGGGTTTTGGTCTTCTGTCACTCTTCATTTACCTTTTGCTGATGCCTTGCAAGTGTTGGCGAGCCTTGCCGTCCTATTTTCAGTGGTGGTTTGGGCAGCTGTTGGGGCACCAGGGAGTGCAGCCGGGAGCCCAAAGTATGTGTTTCTCTGAGGCCCAGCGTGCTGTGACTTGATGGCAGTGCCTGGGCTGCATGGCAGTCTGGGGCAATGGGACGCAGCTCAACATTCCATTCCTCCATCTTCTTCAATTCTCTGTGAGTTGGGCATTGGCCTGGGGACCCTTCAGAGCTGTTGATGGGATCCTATCTCTGTGTAATGCTAGTTGCTTATAAGCTTTTAATAGATGATTTCCTTTGGTTTCACGTGCATTCTTCTGTTCTTTTTCTTTTGGATTCTTACACCCCCCCCCCCCCAATTTATTCACCCTTTAGTTACTACATTATTTTTTTTTAACAACAATATGCATCAAGCTACCTTAGATACATCTTGGAAGGGGAAATTAATATCACAAACTACTCATAAGATGTCTGTATTATTAAATAAGAGTACTTAAAATGTTGTCATTGAGTAGAAAATGAGCTTGTTAAAGCATATCTTTCCATTAAATTTATCAAAAATGGTATTAATCAGAGCTGGTGAATTTACAAGTTATTTTGATTGCAGACTCACTGTGGGGGGGGAAAAAAGTATTTAGGTATTTAAGTGCTATTTAAAATAAAAAGAATACCTTTCTCTAAAGAAAAATTATGGGTTTACTGTTGGAGAAAAACAGTATATTATTATTGCTCCCTCCACTATGAAGACTGATGATAACGTGGCTGTTTGTGTAATGCAGGAACATGACATTGTGGCATGACTATAAAGCTTGAAGAGATGTTGAAATATTATGTACATAGTTAAAAAGCAACAATAACATTTGGGAGGCAGCCCGTTTAATGTATTTCACTTTCATCTATTGGAAATCTCTGGCATGAGTTGTGATTCTTTCAGATCATTATGAAGATGTTTAAATTATGTGTTTCTTTAGAAATATGTGAACTAGTGGAAATACACATCTGATAGAATTTTTTTTTTTTTTGACCAATTAACATCTTAATCGGGAGCAATGAAACAGCTGGATGCACACAGGAGAGCCATCTCTGCCCTTGTCTTCTCCCCTGTAGCCTGCCAGTTGTGGCTGTGGGCACAAGAGGCTGTAGCCTGGCAGCAGGAGGGAGCTGTTGATCTGCTCCCTGCCCCATCCGTGAGCCTGGGCTGCCTGTTGCTGGGTGCAGACACCTGCTTGGGAAAGTCTCTTTTACCTCTGAAATCCTGGACCCAGCTCTTAACTTTCTTCTCTCCTCCCTGCAGGGTGGTGAAAGAAGAGATCTCAGATGACAATGCCAAGCTTCCCTGCTTCAACGGCCGAGTGGTATCGTGGGTAAGCAAGCCCCTTGCTTTGGTACCTTGCTGGCTGTTTCTGCCCTCTCTGAAAACCACCATTTGGTTGCCAAGTAAGGCACAGAGACAGCTCTGTACTGCTGCTGTGCTGACCGCTAATGAAGTGGATGAGCTGGATAACCACTCTCCAGTCCCTCAGCTGAAGAGGGGGCTACTTGGTGCTGGGTCCTCTGCACCAGGGAAGATGTGGGATGCCTCTGTGGAGAGCTCTCAGTAGCTGATACCTGGGCAGAGGTGGTCATCCAGGCCTGTCCGCAACGTAACTCGTGTGCCCCTGTGGCAGGGTCGGCTTTCCAAGGAAAGTCCCGCTCCAGTGCCTGGTGCAAAGGGCTTAAGTGACTTTAGTGCTGGTGAAGTGGACTGGATTTGACTGTTCGGAAGATTAAAGGTACTGCCTGG
The DNA here is from genome assembly GCA_024605025.1 of Megaceryle maxima. Taxonomy (NCBI): domain Eukaryota; kingdom Metazoa; phylum Chordata; class Aves; order Coraciiformes; family Cerylidae; genus Megaceryle; species Megaceryle maxima. Next base: position 10,566 of record JANHGN010022338.1, on the reverse strand, counting down.
GCAGCTGCAGGACAAGCTTCTCCTTCCATGCCATGCCATGCACATGCTGTGTACCCTGCCCGCATGCCTCCCACTGCCCCCAAGGGGACCCTCTTTTTTGGGGGAGGGTATTCAGTCCCCATAGCCAGTCTTCCCTTTTTTGCCTCTGCTGAGCTGCAGTTTGTGCTGATGGGGGTGTGTGGATCTACACCAGGAGCACAACCAAAACCCAGATTCCTTTTTCCAGAGACCACCAAATAGCCTCTAAATTGTGAAAAACCTCAGTAAATCAGGTTAGGTTGGAGCTAATGCTGCTTCTATCACTGCACCAAACAGCTATAGGCCTTGGCTGGGAGTGCCAGGAAGAGCCTACATCTTGAGAGGGATAGTGGAGGTGACGGGACTAGGTGGGTGAGCTGCCAGACTGGCTCCCACTGAGGTGCAGCCCGGGGGAGCAGAGTGCAGGATGGGGCCCTGCAGAAGGAGAGAGTGCAGGAGAAGATGCGCTGGGCTCCCACACAAAGAGCTGGTGGCCAGACGTCTGCCGTCCTCCCTCTAGTGGTTAGCCAGCCCTTCAGAAAACAGTCTGTCCAACTTCTGGCCACCATCCCACTCTGCTGCTGCTGCATCTGCCCTGAGACGTCTCCCCACCCCTCCCTTTCTAGCTGCTTTTCTTTTCACTGGCTCTGTGGGGAGTCCCAGAGTCTGTGAACCCTTTCCATTACTCTTTTTTTCAGCTGGCATGTTTTCCGTTGTGGTCCACGCACCCACACAGCTGCTGGCTTTCCTTGTAGGGGCTCTCTGGTTGCTCAGCATGAGTGGCACAGATCCGGGGCAGCTCCATCTGGTGTGACCAAGTCACTGTGCTCACAGGGAGCTGATGCCTGCAGTTAGCATCTCTACTGGCTTTTGTGCACAAAGGGTGATGGCAGTCGTGGAGACCTTTGTGCACAGCTGATGATCCCTTTTTCTATCTCTGCTGAGAGTCTCCTTCTCCATGGGTGGTTTGGGGGCTGTGAGGGGAGCATTTGCTTTGCTGCTTCTGCCAGACAGGCTGGGATGGGGCTATTTTAGGAACTTGGTACTAATTTTAGCTAGAGGGAAAGATGGGGGCTTGGATCCAAGTGAATATTTCCTGACCGTGCAAGAGGCAGGAAAAGTGCTGGGTGGTTATCAAAACCTTCCCTGGAGGAAATCACAGCCCAGGGAGTTAAAGGAAGGCAGCATCTGTCCCCCTGCTTGGAACACCCCCTCTCCCTCTCCCTCGACAGCTGCCTGTGGCTAGTTCCCTCTGTTCAGATCAATTTCCCTGGTCTTGCCTTGACATCTTCAAGTACAGAGCATTATATGACTTCTCCCTAGGGAATGCTGGCCGCTTCCAGCATCTTTTTCTCCCCTGTGCTCCCAGGCAGTGGCTGCCAGAGCAGGGATGTGGCCCTCAGGGAGTGGGATGTGTCCTGGGAAGACAAGTCACTGGGAGCGTGCTGAGAGCAGAGCCAGGCATGTGCCTGGGGCTTGCTGGAGGGAGGGAAGCTGAGAGTGTGAGACAAGAGCTGGTTAGACTGTAGCAGGAGAGTAGGAGCTGCTGGGCTTGTCCTGGGGCTTGTGGGACAGGCTCTGCAGCTTTTCACACCCCAGGGTGCTCTCTGCCCTGTCTGCTGCCTTGGCTGTAGCTTTTTCAGGACTTCTCTCTCTTCCTTGTCCCAGCTGCATCCCTGTCTCCAGTTTCCAGTGCCTCCCTGGTAGCAGACCTCTTTCCCCATGCCCTGATGATGATAATGGGGTCCATCCTCCCTTATCATGGTTTCCCCAGTTCTTAGAGGTGGGCAGGCCACAGTTTTCTGTTTCATCAGTGATGCTGTGAAGTGTTCAAGACCTGTGTAAACAGACTGTGCCTCTAGCACCTGGGTTGGCACCTGCTCTGCCTCCATGCAAATGTCATCCTCTCATCAGCAAGCAGCAGAGTTGTCTCTGCACTTACACTGGGCATTATGGGTTGGGCAGCAATCAGCTCCTTTACAGCCCATGTTTCATGATTGTTCTGTCCTGATCCACAGCGGGACATCCCTAATCTCGGGTCAGAACTCTCCTGTGATGGCTGATGGCTTGGCAGTTGGTTAAAGTACACAGAATGAGGCTTGACCCCTGTCCTGATCTCATCACCTCCCTGAACTGGCACCAGACTGACCCACAGCCTGTTTTTTCTGGGGCAGGTGAAGGTGCTGGACACTGTGGTCCTTCCCTGGTACTGGGAGCAAGCCAACACCCCTGTGTGTCCATGCTGTGCAGGGGACAGGCATGGGCCAGATGTGAAAAGCACATTGGAAGGTCCTTAAAGGTGGAAATTAATCTTCCCTTGCTTATGAGCTCTTGCCTGTCCCTGGGGACTTGCTCCCTGGCCAAAGCGGAGGCTCCCCTCAGGGCCCTGTCACCCTTGCTCTGGGGAGTCCCTGGAGGTATCTTGCAAGTAAAAGGCTTTTTGTTGTTTTCCTGCCTGGCTTTATTTGGCTTAACCCTGCTCAGTGCATCTTAGAAGTGGGGAGAGCATGAACCCAGCCACGGAGCGATGCTGGGGAAACTGCTTCCCATTGAGCTCATTTGAGCTATCCTCTGTTTGATCCCAGTGGTGAGCCCAGTCCTCCCGGGAGAGGCTCCACCTCATTCCCTGAGCCCTGAAATGGATGGTTTATCTTAGAGCCAGAGGCACAGATGTAGGTGTGCCTGGGCTGCCCCAAAGAACGGCTAGTATAAAGAGTTCCTGGGCTTTGACTCTGTTGAATTTCCATGCTGGGGAAGCTGTCGAGCCTCGCAGAGGTTGGCTGGAGGTTCTGCATAAGCCAATTAGCTGGGCACAACCTGAAATTTTTCAGAGTACGGGTGAAAGCCAAAAGAAGATCATGTTGGAGTTTGTTTCAAAGCCAGCCTCAGCCCTGTTACCACCAGCTGCTGTGGGCTGTGAAGATGGAAGTCCTGCTGGGTCTCACAGCTTGAAAGCAGAGGTGTAGAGGCCGGTAAAATTACTGGGAGCTGCCTCTTCCAATGTAAGAAGAACTAGAGGAATCCGGTCTTTGCTACAGGACGTGTGTTAAAGGTTACCTGAATGTGAAAATTGTGCAGTGTGGGTGTGCAGATGATGTCAGAGTCTCCAAGCAGGGCTGTCAGCCACCCTGACTTCACTGCTGGGTCAAGAGATCCAAAGCTGGTGTCTGGGAAGGTGTTGAGTGGAAATCTTGCTACATGCTTGGCCTGTTCTGTACCCGTTCCTGGGCATCTGCTGTTGTCCATTGTCAGAGATGAGCTGCTGGGCCAGACAGGCTTTTGGCCAGCTTGTTTGGCCATTCTTGTAAATGTTTTCCCAGTGCCTTAGACATTTTATTCTCTGTCTCATTCCTCCAGCTGGTGTCTGCAGAGGGTTCTCATTCAGATGCTGGCTCAGTCTGTGCCGATAACCAAACAGAGCTGCCACCCTCCATGGAGCGCACCGGAGGAATTGGAGACTCCAGGCCCCCCTCATTCCAGTAAGTTACCAGGACACCTATCCTGGTTTCCAAGAGACCCACAGTGATATTGCTGTAAATCCAGACCAGAGGCTGAGATGCTGCTACCCAAATTGGTGGGGATCACAGCCAGCCAGAGGGGAGGAGGATGAGGCTGGGAGCAGGTTCAAAGTGGAGCTGCATTATTCAGCAAGCAAGGGCAAGCTGAGAATAGTGCAGGGAAGTTGGCAAAGAGCTGGCACAGCTTTGCCCAGTCCTTTGCCCTGCTGTGGTTCTCCACCATGTCTGCTACTGTCCCTCAAGTAGGAGACAGCTGATGGCTGGAGGCTTGTGCTGGCCAGCACAGAGACAGAGCCTGCTTAAGTTGTTCAGTGTGGGACATATTTGTTCCTTTTATCTCATCACAGCCCTAACACTGGGGGGAGTCGGGAAAACTTGGACAATGAGACGGAAACAGACTCAGTGGTGTCATCTCAAAGGGAACGACCTCGTCGGAAAGATGGGCCTGAGCATGGTGAGTGCTGGTAACATGGCAAGAGTTCTGCAGATCATGGCTGGGGCACACTGGGGGCACCATCTCCAGACATGGGGCAGCTCTTTCTGTTCTGCAGAACCTTCCCAGCTCAGAAGGACTATTCAGCCTCATGTTGGAGGCTGGAGCTAACCTCAGTGTTGTATCAGAGCTTGGTGTCAAAATCTTCAGGTGCAAGGGAGGTGTCTACTTGTAAAAACCTCAAGAGCAGGAGAGAGAGGCAGCAGTGCCTCAGTTCTTAGTTGAAAAGCAGACTGTGCCGTAGCCATGGCACTTCATGCTGATTCTTAGTCTAACAAAAAATCAGCTTCAGCAGTCTTCCATAGCTTTAGCAGCATTGTTCCTGGTAACCCGTCAGCCTCTTTCCCCGTCCTCTAGCATGGCAGAAGAGGTATCCCACAGAAGATGGATCTGATCCCAGGGTGGACTTGGAGCCAGATGGCACCAGATCTGATGGCCAGATTCATTCCAAAAAGGCTGTTGTGAGCCCTGCATGCGGGGCGGAGTTGTTTACCCATGGCCTGTCTGAAGCACACTGAGCCTTGTCTTTCCATAGCACCCAGGGTGAATGGTACAGTGAAGGGAGAGCGGCGCCGAGACCTGGGTGGGTACGAGAGCTCTTCTACGCTCATGAGCAGTGAGCTGGAGACCACCAGTTTCTTCGATTCAGATGAAGATGACTCCACCAGCAGGTAGGAAAGCTTAGGTCCTGGAGGAACACTGGCTTCCCCCTCCCTCTCAGCACAGAGAGGTGCCTTAGAAGGGCACAGTAATCCTGGGCTCCAGGGTCCTTGTTCAGACCTGACTTGACTCTGTCTCAAGTCTCCCCCAGCAGTCCCCTCTGCCCCCCACATACATGTTCTGCCCCTGCGATCCTCAATTCCTTGCAGCATTTCTGTGGCTCTCTTGCTGTCAGAGCCACCACCCTGGCAGCAGAAGAGCTGACTCTCACTTTTGTCCCTAGGTTTAGCAGTTCAACAGAGCAAAGCAGTGCTTCCCGTCTAATGAGGAGGCACAAGCGACGCCGGCGGAAACAGAAGGCTCCACGCATTGAGAGGGTACACAGGGGCTGGGTGTCCTGGGGAGGGCAGTGCAGGGCAAGGTGGGTTGCCTGGTAGATTGCTCCACTGAGTGCTTCAGGGTGGATCAGGGGTTCAGCTGTGTTTGCTGGGTGCACACCTTGGGGCAGGGGGTGTCTAAAGGGCTGAGACTTCATAAAGTGCTGTAAACCTTTCCCAAGGCAATGCAACCTCAAGAGCTGGGACCACAGACCTTGTCCTGGCTGTGGAGAGGTCATAAGGGACTGTGGCTGATGCCCTCTGGCTCTGCAAAGCTCTCAGCGTGAGGCTGGAGTTGCAGGCAGTGGCTGTGGTGACACAGGGAGTCGTAGGGAGCACAGCTGGAGGGAGATGGAGCTGGGAATGTTACTGAGGCACAGGAGGACATCTCATGTTTCACTTATGTTGCAGTCATCGTCCTTCAGCAGCATCACAGACTCCACCATGTCCCTGAACATCATCACGGTCACGCTGAACATGGGTGAGTGGGAGGCATGCATGGAGCCTGCAGTCCTTCCAGAGCTAGGTTGGGTGGTGGAGAGGGAACTAGAGAGGGAGCAAAGAAAACACATGGTGGGGAGGAGATGGATTCTGTAGGAAAGTAGCTTGTCTTGAAGCTCTGGTCTTTCAAGGGTTTCTCTGCATCCTAGAACATCTCTCTGGGTAGAGGTGGAAGTGACTGTCTCTAGCGTGTGGCTTGTCTGAAGATGGCGTTGCTTGTGCCTGCTGATTTCTGGTGTCTTACTTCTCTCTCTTTCCACCCTTGCAGAGAAATACAACTTCCTAGGCATTTCTATTGTGGGACAGAGCAATGAGCGTGGTGATGGAGGCATTTACATTGGCTCTATCATGAAGGGTGGCGCTGTGGCAGCTGATGGCAGGATTGAGCCAGGAGACATGCTCTTGCAGGTACTTCACGCCCACATACGCCCATCTTTGGGCCTGGGAAAGCAGTAAGAAAAGACCCAGAAGCCTCCCTGGTTAAACCCAGGAAGCTGTGCTTGGAAGAGGGAAGCTGAGTCACTGCTGAGTGGAGTGGGGAACTCAGCCTCTGGTCACATATCTGGGACTCACCTCTTTGCATTGTTTGTAGGTAAATGACATCAACTTTGAGAACATGAGCAATGATGATGCTGTGCGGGTGCTAAGGGAGATTGTGCACAAGCCAGGGTAAGTACTTGGGTTGTTCCTTACCTCTGTGGGCAGCTGTATGGTGTGTGCTTGGGGTGTGTGAGTTATGTCTTCAGCTACCTCTGCCAGTGGCTCTGCAGAAGCTCAGAATGTGTGGTTTTGGTGTTACTTTCACTCCTGGGTTTTCATGCCCAAAGCAAGAATTACAGCCCACAGAATGGTAGTGAACTGGGGTCTGTGCCCAGTTTTTGTGGGGGTGCTGCATCATTAGGGTCAGCAGCAGCCTTCAGCAGGGTCCCATCATTTTGCCCACAACCTTAAAGAAATCTATAGCTGGAGAAGGGACTGGCAGCTTCTCCCTATCACGCATGCAAGAACCAATGTACAACATCTGCCCATCATGCAGGGGTTTGTGCTACTGGGCTCTTGTTCTAACTTTTGCCTTTTTGTTGCAGGCCCATCACCCTGACGGTGGCCAAGTGCTGGGACCCCAGCCCCCGAGGCTGCTTCTCGTTACCCAGGAGTAAGTGGATAGCTGACCCACCCTTAACGCTGGTGCCCAGCTCATGTGAGAGCCCTGCCTTAAGCACTTAGTTGGTTGTTGTCTTGTTCTTCCCCTGTGTGTGTGACTCCATGTGGCACTGAATTGGGATTTGATGGGGTTTCAGCTCTCCTGTTAGGAGGCTGCTGTGTCCTATTCCCAGGCCAAAATGCCCATAAGCCCAGCCCTTCTTCCCACATCACGCTGGGGACGCGTTTCACTGGGGCAGGGGGGTCACTTGCTCGGGGCGCCAGAGGAAAGAGAAACCCCCCATTGAGCCATAGGGGGATCTCTCCCTCTGCACCTCTTCTGCTGACCCTCCCTCTCTTCTTTCTCTCCCAGTTGCTCCCCAGCGGATCTGGGCTGGGCCAGACTCTCCATGCTCCGATCCGGGTGAGTCCCGGCAGATGTTGGGGATGGAATGGGCTGCATTGAGTCCCTGTCCCTCCCCAGAGGTTGTTTTGATGACAGATAATTTCTTACAGCTGCTGACTAACTCTTTCTTCCATGCAGGTGAGCCCATCCGGCCCATCGACCCGGCGGCCTGGGTGTCTCACACAGCAGCGATGACTGGCACCTACCCAGCGTACGGTATGAGTCCATCCATGAGCACAATCACTTCCACCAGCTCCTCCATCACCAGCTCCATCCCAGAGACTGAACGTAAGTCCTTGTGCCTCCGTGCTCCACCTGCTACACGGCTTCCTCACCTTCACTGTGCTGTAAAGGGAGCAATACATCTGCTTGGGGGCAGCTGGCATGGGTGAGGCCTGCCCTGCCAGGGGGCTGGGAGGGAGGCAGCTCTCGCCGGGCAGGCGTGTGGATCCCTGGGAGTTCTGTATGGGTGAATTAATACTACATTTTTCAGCCTTCTACTTAAGGAGAGTAGAAGACCCTGGGTGCAGTCCAGAAGCTGTGGTGGGTGCAGAGAAAAGGCTCAGAGCAGTCAGGGGTTACTGGCTGAGAGTGCTGGACTAGATGGATTCTGCTTGCCCATAATTGCCCTCCTAGACAGCAGATAGGGCAGGATGGAGGAGGTGGCTGGGAGCAAAGAGCCTTGTAGCAGGGCAGGGTTCTGCTGAGCACAGGGCTCTTTTGGTTGCTTTCTGAAGGTTTTGGTGATTCTGGTATACAGATACATATAGATATATATATATACAGATATATTCAGCATTCTGCTGAAGCAAGGGTCTGGAGAGCTCAGCAGGCACAAAAACCTGTGAGCTTGTTACAAGTTTGTGAGGAGCAGAGAATTAATTTTCTGGGCTGTGTGGGCTCAGCTGGCAGCTTTTGGGTCTCAGCTGCTTGGAACTGGCTGGAATGAAGGAGACTCTAGCCTGGGTTTTGCACAAGAGGAAATGGCTGATGTGTGAAGGATGACAAGGGGGGGTTACACATCATGCACCCCAAGGCTGTTTGTGATGTATTGTTCCCTGGCCCATTCTTCCTGTGTGTGATGCTTCTATGTGGCCCTCTTGTCTTTTCTGTCTTTTCTCATCTCTGCCTCCCTTCCCTTCATCCACACCACAGGCCTCGATGACTTTCACCTGTCCATCCACAGTGACATGGCCACCATTGTCAAAGCCATGGCCTCACCAGAGTCAGGCTTGGAGGTGCGTGACCGCATGTGGCTGAAGATCACCATCCCCAATGCCTTCATTGGTAAGAGACCATGCTGTCTGCAGCAGAGGCAGGGACTGGGGAATGGGTAGCCTGTTTTTTGAGCAGATGGCCAAGGAAGCATCTCTGTCACCACAAGCTAACTTTTGTCCAGGACAGAGTCACAGATTGAACCCTTTGGCTGTGCAGTCCCTTTTCACCTTTTGGCCCACATTGTCTTGGTTCCAGTGTGGCCCACTGCCTCAAGAGCCACTGTCTTCCTCTCTCTTGCTGTGTTTAACTCTGCTGTTTGGTGGCAGGTTCGGATGTGGTGGATTGGCTCTATCACCATGTGGAGGGCTTTACAGACCGTCGTGAATCTCGCAAATACGCCAGCAATCTGCTGAAGGCTGGCTACATCCGACACACCGTGAACAAGATCACCTTCTCGGAGCAGTGTTATTACATCTTCGGGGACCTCTGTGGAAGTATGGAAATTAGCGTGGGTGGGAGGGAGAGCATTGTGGGGGGTTGAGGTCCTGCGGAGCTCTGCTGATGCTGTGCTACCACCACTGCCATTAGGGTGGAGCCCTTGCTATATAGACCTATTAGAGAATGATGAAGGATGATATCCCAACTCCCTTGTCAAGCCACTAGGGTGGTGAAATTGGAAGCTGTGCTGACAGCGTCACCTACTATGCGATCTTTTCTCCTGGGCAGCTGTAATGGAGTCTCAGTCTTTACAGACTTTGTCTCCAGGCTCTAAACTTCCAGTGCTGGCAAGAGGGTGGTACCCAGACAACTGAGTTCAGTTCAAGTAAGAGGGACGGTGAAAGTAATTGGCAGGGTGCTCTGATGTGGTCCTTTCCCACCAAGCTGGTCTCTGTGTAGAGCAGCAGCTTGGACTCACGCTGCGTGGCTGTTGTCCATCCAGGAAGCACAAATGGTTGCATTGACTAGCAGGAAGATTGCCAAGTTTTTGTGTCTCCTTGTGTGTATCTCCCCATCCTTGTCCATCAGCATGAGTGGACAGGGACCTTCTTCATCACATGTGGTTGTCTTTCCACTTGGATTAACCCCTCTTCTCTGCTTTCTTGCAGATATGGCTAATCTTTCACTTCATGATCATGATGGTTCCAGTGGTGCCTCCGATCAGGACACTTTGGCTCCACTCCCCCACCCAGGAGCTGCACCCTGGCCTATGGCTTTCCCATATCAGTATCCACCACCTCATCCATACAACCCCCACCCTGGCTTCCCTGATCCAGGCTACAGCTACGGAGGGGGCAGTGCAGGCAGCCAGCACAGTGAAGGTGAGTGGAAAGGACTGAAACACACCTGCAGGTAGGCAGCCACCCTGTCCAGTGCAGCAGGAAAAGGCTGTTTAGGCAAGGCCCTCTGTGGGGAGAGCCAGAGCAAAAGCCATCTCAGAAGGGTTGTGGGACTCAGAGTTGGATGGAGGCTGAGAACGTGGGCTGTGCTGCAGCCTGCTGCAGACCTCTTGGCTAGAGGAGCATGGTTTCTCCTGGGCTTGTCTGAGCTGTCACTTAACCTTGCCTTGTGCGCTTCACAGGGAGCCGAAGCAGCGGTTCCAATCGCAGCGGCAGCGAGAGGAGGAAGGAGAGAGAGAAGACCGGGGAGTCCAAATCAGGCGGCAGCGGGAGTGAGTCAGACCACACCACGAGGAGCAGCATGCGGCGTGAGCGTGCAGCCAGTGAGCGCTCAGTGCCAGCCAGCCAGCACAGCCAGCGTAGCCAGCACTCTCTGGCTCACAGCATCCGCAGCCACCACAGCCAGCAGTCGTATGGGCCACCTGGCCTTCCCCCTCTCTTCAGTCCCCCCATGCTGCTGATGCCTCCACCGCCTTCAGCCATGGGGCCCCCTGGGGCACCGCCAGGCCGTGACCTGGCCTCTGTGCCCCCAGAACTGACAGCCAGTAGACAGTCCTTCCGAATGGCCATGGGCAACCCCAGTGAGTTCTTTGTGGATGTAATGTGAAGCGCCCGTCCCCTGTCTGTTTGCTGCCCCTCCTTCCCCTCTCCATCCCTGTCGTTTGTCTCCTAGGACCAGCCCTGGCTTCACCCCTTGTTTTTTGGGTTTTGGTTTTTTTTTGTTTTGGTTTGTTTGTTTGTTTTTTTTTTTTTTTGTTGGTTTGTTTGTTTTGTTTTGTTTTGTTGTTGGTTGGGTTTGGGGGTTTTTTTGTTTGTTTTGGTTGTTTGGTTGTTTTTT
>JANHGN010022336.1:0-19548 GCA_024605025.1 Megaceryle maxima | reverse complement strand
GTTTGATGGGATGGATCCCCTGCTGCAAAACACAACCTGGGAACCCAGCTCTGCTGCAAAACACAACCTGGGAACCCAGCTCTGCTGCAAAACACAACCTGGGAACCCCAGCTCTGCTGCAAAACACAACCTGGGAACCCCGGCTCTGCTGCAGCCCCTGTGTTTGGAAGCAGCCGTGCCCAGGCGAAGCCAGTTTGGGTTTTGCTGGTTGTTGCTAATTTACTGTTGGGTTTGCAAGACAGCTCTGAATGAGTTGCTGGGTTTGAGTTGTTCCTTCCCTCACCAAAGCTTTGCTCTGCGTTGTGCTCAGCCCCGTGGGGTCACGGCACCTTCATTTCTCTAAAATCAGGCTTTCAGCCACGGGCCGGGCTGGGGGGGTGGCTCAAAGGAAGGGAATTCTTGGGGTGACATCCCATCAGAGGGGCAGCATCCCCAGCTCCCCCCAGCACGGTGCGTCCGGGGCTGGCGTGACAATGACAGTCGGGGGCTGCAGGAGCAGTTGCAAAGGGGAAGGGTCATGTGTCCCCCAGCCCCGCAGCGTAGGGGGGAGGACGGGGCTGGGTCCCAGGGGCTGGGTTTGTGTTCAGGCATCTGAGCAGAGGAATGCACTTGATTACTGGGGAAAACAGGAAATATCTCTCTCTTATCCTTTCTTTAGCTAATTAGAGCTGGTAGAGCAGCACCTCAGAGGCAAGACCTCCGTGGCTGCCCGCACTGTCCCGTTTCACCCAGGGCACCCTGCCCTCAGGAGGTGGCCAGCCAAGAGGGGTTGTTTAAGAGCAAAGTGTCTGCTTATCACCAGGAAAAACAATCCCACTGACCTCAGTGAGCACAGGGAGCTGCCCCTGCTGCAGCCGCTTGCCAGTGACAAGCGGGAGCATCCAGCCTTCTTAATTGGGAGGGTTGTTGTCCTTTGTGATGACTATGGAGTGCTGGGTGGTGGAGGAGGAATTGCCCGCGCCCTTCTGGCTGCCCTGGTCTTTGGGGATGTACTTAACCACGGCAGAGATGAGCTTGCTGCGGAAGTTTTTGCTCAGGAAGTTGTAGAGGATGGGGTTAATCACGCAGTGGAGCAGGGTGAAGCAGTCTATGATGTCGTAGAAGAAGTAGAGAAAGTGGGCAAAGGTGCAGTGGAGGATGATGTGGTTGCCGTCGAGGGTGAGCAGCGTGAGCATGATGTGGAAGGGCAGCCAGCTGACGAGGAACACGGCGATGTAGGCGTAGATGAGCAGACAGTGCTTCCTGCTCTCCGGCTTGGTGCGCTTGATGAACCTGGCCGTCAGGATGTTGAAAATGGTGATGATGGGGAAGGGGATGAGGAACCCAATGGTGGTGGTGGCCAAGCTGACCGCCAGCGCCCACTCGTCATAGGTCTCGAAGGGGGCCATGAAGATGCAGATGGGGTCTCCAGTGTTGACCAGCTGCATGTGAGCAACCTCCAGGAACGGGATCGCTGCCGCCAAGACCCAGCTGCAGGCGCAGATGATGCGGCGTGCGCGGTGCTGGTGCTTGCGCCAGAAGAGGGAGGAGCTGGTCAGGGACACGTAGCGATCCACACTGAGGCAGGTGAGGAAGAAGATGCTGGCGTACATGTTGGCAAAGTAGAAGTAGTGCGTGAAGCGGCAGAGGAAGCTGCCCCAGAGCCAGGTGTAATCCAACATCACCTCCAGCATCCAGATGGGCAGCGAGAGCAGCACCCCCAGGTCAGCAATGGCCATGTTGATGATGTAGAGGTTGACCAAGCTCTTGTTGCCCCGTGTCTGCCAGTTGACCCAGATGACAAGGAGGTTCTCCACCAAGCCCACCACGAAGATGACCAGGTAGAGGATGAAGAGGATCACCCGCTTGACGTTCTCATCCAGGCTGAACTCACAGAAGCTGTAGGTGTAGTTCAGGAGGTGGAAGAGCTCGGACCAGTTGTGGTAGTCCCCGTACTCGTTCAGGAGAGTGTGTGTCTCAGTGGGAGCAGTGGTCACCTCAGCCATCCTGGTAGCTGCAAGGAAAGGGAAAGCTCTGAGTTGTAGCTCAGGGGCTGCACCGAGCCCGACAGCTTGAAAATGCAGAGAAAGAGCTGATGTCTCCTGTCAGAGCTACATCATCTCACGAGGCTCTGAAAATACCCCTCTGCGGGGTTTCTTAATCTGGTTTTTATTCCTATGGTGACTTCCTTTACCAACAGAAACAGAGCTGATGACCTGGGAGTGGAGCTGACAAGCTGGCAGTGCAGCAACACTTGGGCAGGACCCCTTCATGCCAAGGCTTGTGCTGTGCCCCGACACCCCTGGAACTCATCTCCTGCTGCCCCAGAGCCTGGGAGAATCCCAACCCCAGCTCTGCCCTTGTGTGTGGCAACCAGCTGCGAGGTGTCCTGGGCGTTGGTGGGTGCCCAGACCATTAAACGCACTGGTGACCACATCTGCTCAACTCCATGCCAGCAGGAAAACCCCCAGCCCCTGCCTGAGCCCCTGGTGTGCAGTTGTCCCATAAACCCAGCTGATCGGTCTCACCCTGCCTGTCCCATGGCTGGGTTGCTGGAAGCCGTCGGAACTTCCAAGTAGGTGACAAAATTATAAACTTAAAGGAAATGTAGTTGACCTTAACATCCTTTTATTGGCCCAAGTGTGAGAGCTCCGATCCCAGCACAGCTGCATCCGCACAGCAAAGACGCCACGGACCCATCCAGCCTCGTGCTGCTGGAAGAGCTGGCAACACCCGCCGTTCCCCCGGGAAAGCCAGAGGAGCGTGCCGTGCCGAGCAGTGCCAAGCCATGCCGAGCCATGGGGGCTTTTCCGTGGCATTCAGAGCCCAGCGAGCCCAGGAGCACTGCAGCCAGGCATCACCCACAAGAGCATCAGCCCCACGGCAAACAATTGCCACCCACCCGTCCCCAAAACCACAGAGAGAGGAATGACCCAGGGCTGGAGCCCCCGTCCCTGAGGATCCTCAACCTCTCGCCCTTGCCGAGCTGCTGGTCCCCAGAGAGGCCGGTGGGAGAGGGGACAGACGGGGAGGGAGAGGCGGTGGCTCACCGGCGGCAGGGCCGAAGGCTGCGCAGAGGGGTGTCAGGAGCACGGTGATCCTCTCGGCTCGGTGGCTCACGCGCCTCTGGGAAAGCAGAGCCGCGGCAGCAGCGCAGAGCTCGGGGTGGGCTTGTTGGCTGCTTCCCAGCAGGAAATGACCGTCGTGGTCTGATATCCTGAGACAGCCCAGCGCTGGTGACAGTCGGCTCGATTTCCAACCCCAGGGCTCAGCTCCTGTTTGATTTCACTGCGGAGCTGGGGATGGGCACGGGAAGCCCCGGGCAGGTGTCGGTGTCGAGGCTGCGGGTGCCCGAGGACAGATCAGGGCTCCTCACACAGGCGTCCCCCCCATCACTCTCACGGGACCCGGCTGCTTCAGCCCCACTGCTCTCAGGGGCTGGATCCTGCCCAGGTCCTGTTGGAATTGTGCACAGGAGGGGAAAAGGCTGGGGATGGCCCCAGCTGAGCCAGGTCATCCCCTAGCTCTGGGGGTCCTAAGGGGTTGGGGTGGGTTAAGGTGAAGGTGCCACCCCCTGTCCCTGATGCTCACACGGTGCTGGGGCAGGCACAGAGGGTTTCCTTTGGGGGGAAAAGGGCTGAAAGCTGAGCGGCTCTGCCAGGTCAGCGCTGCCCGTCACCGCGAGCTGCCGCAGGAGTCGATGGCAGATGGTGGTTGTTGCAGAAACACCTCTGGACCGGCCACAATTAATCACAGAGCTGCGATTGCCCGGCAGTTGTGCAGGGGAAGGGAGGGGGCTCGAGCCGTGCCCCGGCACTGGGGAGGGGGCTGATAGGCAGAAAATTTTGCATCGAGCTGCAAGTCCTGCAAAACAATTGCAGGAAATCTCCTTTTCGAGTGCAGACAAGACTTTGGGATCAACAATCGGCTCGGAAGGAAGGCACGGCCGGAGCGGGGAAGCACGAGGGCACTGATAAGTCGGGTCTCACAACAACAAGCCCGGGGCCGGTGACCCCACGAGCAGGTACCCAGCCCCAGCGGGACGGAGGCCCCGGGTCGCAAACAGGAACTCGGCAGCTTTGTGCTCGCCCCGGGCGTGACGGGACGTGGTTCGGCTCGGCTGTGGGACAGGGGTCGTGGGACGGGGGTTTCGCTCTGGGGTGAAATAGAAGCGCCGAGTCCCAGGACGCTGCCGGAGGGATGCGGGTGGAGGAGGTCTCCCGACAGGTACGGCTGAGGCCACAGTGTCACCTCCTGGCACCTCAGGGACACGTGGGTCTGAAACGTGATGCATGGAGGCTGCTTGGGACATCTTACTGGTTTGCTAAGCTGAGCGAGGAGTTTAGGAAAGCTGTCCTGGCTGGGTAAAGAGCTCGGGAGCTGTAACACAGCTTTCACAAGGCCCTGAGTGCTGCCTCCTGTCCTGCCACAGCTCCTCGCCCCCCCTCAGCTCTGTCACAGCCCCGTGAGGGGGATGCAGCAGAGTGAGGGACCCCAAAGCTCCCAGCCACCGTGGCAGGGCGGGTTGCCCAGCATCGTGGCAGGGTGGCTCTCAGACACCCCCAAGGCTGGGCTCACTGAGAGCAGCCCCTCGCTTTGCACCAGCTTTACTGAGCATGTCACCAGGGCCCCGAGGTGAGCGGGGTGTCCCCAGCCACAGCCTGGACATGGCAAAGGGGTGTCCCCAGCCGCAGTGATGCCTGGGCACGGTTTGCTGTCCCTGCAGGTGCTGTTCAGGGTGCCCGGGGAGGCTCCCAGGAGGCAGAGGAGGCTTTGGCCAGAGGGAACCCTGCCCAGGTTTGTACTGGTCTGGTTTTTATCGTCACGTGTTAACTCCTGGAGCACCGGCTTGGGTTGGGGCAGCTCTCACACCTCGATGGGAACTGGATCCTGCACGGACCAGGCACTCAGGGAATCGTCTGGAGACTCAAAGCTCCTGTTTGGCACAGCACGGCACCGCATGGCCAGTGGCCACACTGGTGCTGTTGGAGGAGCAGGGCCTTGGTGCCACAGCCCCAGCCAAGGCTGAAACCAAGTCCTGCCAGGCTGGGAGAATGAGTTGTCTTTATTCAGAACCAAACCCATCTTGAGCAGAGGACAGCAGGTTGTGACACGTACTCTGAGCTAGAACTTCACCACCCGATCAGCACATCCCCAGCTGTGGGAGGTGCTGGGCCAGGCCCTGGCTGCTGCTGCCACTTGGCTGCCGATGCCACATCCCTGCCTTAGGCTTTCCAGGCAGGTTTGGGGTTGAACCAGGTGAATGTGAGGTCCGTGAGAGCCGACGGCAGGTAGCTGAGGGGGATGTAGATCAGCTTGGCGTCCCAGCCCACGGCGTAGCGGGTGCGGGGGTAGCAGCTGGTCAGCGCGTGTTCCATGCAGTTTGTGACCAGCCTCAGGTTGGGGTTGCAACTCTTCTGGAGTTTCTTGAGCGCTACCAAAACTGCGGAGGCAGAAAGCGATGGTCAAGCTGCTGGGCTTAGACCCTTGAGCTGAGCGCAGCCGAACGGCTCAGAGGGATGATGGGGTGGAGGGACACCCGTGGCCCCGGGAATGTGCCGAGAAGCAGCAGCTCTTAACCTTTAAGTGAGGTACTTACACTCCTTCACATAATTGTCCCCGTAAATCGCTTTGGTTTCTTCGGAGAGCTTATCCCAGAGGGAAAGAAAATGATTCTCCAGGTTCTCGTTGTTGGTGATCTCTGTCTTGAAGTAGCCCGGCTCGATCACACTGACCTTCACCCCGAACCTGCGCATCTCCAGCCTGCAAGGGATCGAGTCCCGTGAGACACGGGAGTGGTATCCGATGCGTCCACCGGCGTGGGCTGCGCGTGGGCACCGGCTCTTGCGCAAGATGCTTGGCAGCCGGGTGCTGAAGGTTTGGCAGGGAGCTCCACCACCCCAGCAGACCCTGCACCAGCCCCGGCATGTCTGAGGTGGTGTGTGAGCAAATGTTTGCTGAGTGTGGTTGGGAAGAGGCCAAAGCAAACCTTGGAACCATGGGACCACTGCTGGCAGGATCTGGCACTGGGGCAAGGTCCGACGGGGGAGGCTCAGCGCCAGGCCAGGCAGTGCCATGGTGTGGCCACAGCCTCCCTGCTGCTGGTAAATCATCAAGGAGGGAAATGAAGTCAAAGCTCTGCCAAATCCTTTGCCCTCACTCAGGCTGCCTCTGCATGAGCTCGGTTGGAAGTGGAGCAGAGGCTGCCAGCAGCAGGGGAGGGTCCCCCAGGCAGAAGATCCTCGTGTGGGCCCCATGACCCAGAGCTGTGGCACAAGGTGTCCTGACATCGGGTCCACGCATGAAGCATCCCTGCAACCCCTCCTCTCTCGCTCCAGCAGCAGCTAAACTGACCTCCACCCGCACTTGCTCCTGGTTGCACCAGGAAGGGGTTCGACAGAGAGAGGCTCTGCTGGCCAAAGCCCGGGAAAGCAAACTGGGAAATCAGGGGCAGCGGCTGCTGGGCAGGACTCACCGGAGGCTGTCGGAAAAGGCCTCCACGCCAAACTTGGAGATGCAGTACCCCCCGCCGAAAAAGGAGACGCGGCCCATCACGCTGGCCACGTTGACCACCCGTCCCTGCGCCCGTCGCACCAGCGGCAGGAGGCTCAGCGTCACCTCAATGAGGCCGATCAGGTTGACGTTCAGCACCTTGACAAAGTCGTCCTTGGTCAGCCACTCATTAGGGGCGGTGGGGATGGCGATCCCTGCGTTGTTCACCAGCCCCCAGAGCCCTGGGGAGAGAGGATGGGCTGACCGGGGCTGCTCTCCTGCCCACAGGTCAGCGAGGTGGCGAGAGAACTGACAGGGGCAACGATAGGGGAGTCGATGGGGGCGGCCGCCCCATCCTACCTTGATCGCCTACAAGGTCCCGCACCCAGCAGGCGGTGGCAGCGATGCTCTGGCTGGAGGTGACGTCCAGGAGGACGGTCTGCAGCCGCGGGGAGGTGACCGCCCGCAGCCGCGCTGCCCCGGCCGGGGTCAGACATGCGGCCAACACCCGCAGCCCCCGCGCGTCCAGCTGCCGGGCCAGCAGGTTCCCGAAGCCGCTGTCGCAGCCCGTGATCAGCACGTACTTCTCCGAGAGCCTCGGCACCGTCTGCCGCTCCCGGTGCCAGCGCCAGAGCAGGTACAGCCCCGCCAGCACCGCCGCCGGGTACAGCCACATCCTCGGGAACCGGGACAGGCACCGGGAGCAGGAGCGGGAGCGCTGCGGGTGCTGCGGCCGAGGGGCTCCGGCCCGACTTTGGCCGCCGTCAATGATTAATTTCTTAGCGCGGGTTCGGGTGCAACGATCGCAGAGGGATCGCGGGACCGCCCGGCACTACCCGGGCTGCGGGCGCGGCCGTTCCCCGCCCCCGCCCGGGGCCGCTCCCGCCGTTACGTCTCTCCCGGGTCTCGCCCCGGCCCGGGCTCGGTGCCGTCACGGTGCTGCCGCCTCGAGCCCGACGAGCTCCCGGTCCCGGGGCTCCGAACTGTGCCCCGGGCTCTGCAGCGGCTCCCGGGCTCCGCTCCGGCAGCAGCCGGGTCCCCGCGTCGGGTCCGGTCCGGTCGCAGCCGGGAATCGTCAACCCGCAGCGGGGCAGCGCCCGGGGGTTCCCGCTCTCCCCGGACCTTGGGCACCCTCCAGAACGTCCCGGACCCCCCGGTCACCCCCTCGGACCCCCGCGACCCGGTCCCCACCGGCCCCCTCCGGTGCTTTGCGCTCTCCCCGCGTGTCCCGAACCTCCCGGCTCTGCCATCCCCGCGACCCACCCCGTCCCGGGGCCGGACTACAGCTCCCGGCGGCCCCCGGGCGCCCGTCCCCGTCGCTTCCCGCCGCCTCCTTCCCGCCATGGCGCGGTTCGAACCGGCGGCGCTGCCCGAGCTGCTCCCGGTTTTCTACCGGCGGCTCTTCCCGCACGGTGCCTACGGCCGCTGGCTGAGCTACGGAGGCGGTGAGCGGGGCGGGGGCACCGATATCGGCCGGGGGGCACCGCCGGGGGCTGCGAGACCGGGCAGGGGGTACCGATACCGGGTCTTGGGGCACGTGGAGGTATCCCGGGGGCACCGGGGGCTGGCGGCGGGTGGATGCACTGAGCGGGGACCGGGACACCGGAGGGATCCCGCGGGGAGCAGGGAATAGGGGAGCCTGGGGGGTCAGGAGTGAAGGGAAAAGGCTGGAGGGGAAACCCTCGAGGGGGGAGGGGGGGTGTCCAGCCCTCGGGGCAGGAGCAGGGCTGTGTCCCCCCAACCTCCGCACCCCGCAGTGGTGAAGAACTACTTCCAGCTGCGGGAATTCTCCTTCACCCTGCGCGACGACATCTACGTGCGGTTCCAGTCCTTCGGCAGCCCCCAGGAGCTGGAGCGGGAGCTGCAGAGAACCAACCCCTACAAGATCGACATCGGCGCCGTCTACTCCCACCGGGTAAGACCTGCTCCCACCCGAACACCCCAACAGGGAGTGGGGACCCCCCCAGACCAGCCCGTGGGGTCCCTGTTGAGGTCTGAGCCTGTCTCATCCCGCAGCCCAACCAGCACAACACGGTGCACCTGGGGGCCTTCCAGCCGCAGGAGAAGGAGCTGGTCTTCGACATCGACATGACTGACTACGACGACGTCCGGACCTGCTGCAGGTTCCCAGGGGTGTTCACAGCACGAGCTGGAACTGGGGGGCCAGGCAGGGGGTGCGGGGTAGCACCCTGACCCGCTGCGCTCCGCCTCCAGCTCGGCCGAGATCTGCTCCAAGTGCTGGACCCTGATGACCATCGCCGTCCGCGTCATCGACCGCGCGCTCGTGGGTGAGGGTCTCGGGGACCTGCGCGGCATCCGGACTGCGCTCTGCCCCACTGCACTCTGCGCAGACCCTGGAGCTGGGGGGGAGCGGAGGATGTGCTGGTGCCCAGCTGGGTTCACCCGGTGGGGTCATCCAGCAGATTCACCTGGTGGGTTTGTGCAGGGGGTTTGCTGCTCTGCCAGGCCCACCCCCACAGGCTCCCGCAGCCCGGCTGTTCCCCCCGCAGAGGACCTGGGCGTGAGGCATCGCCTGTGGGTGTACTCGGGCCGGAGAGGTGTCCACTGCTGGGTGTGCGACGACGCGGTGCGGAAATGGTCCCCGGCGCTGCGGGCGGCTGCCGTGGAGTACCTGACTCTGGTGAAGGTGGGTGTGGGGGGGGCTGGGCACCCCCTGCCCACCCCCATGAAGGCTGATGGCCGCTGTGCCCCCAGGGAGGAGCGGAGACTGTGAAGAAGGTGAACCTCTCCGAGCCCATCCACCCCTTCATCAGGTCAGCGGGGACACCCACCCCCGGCCTCTCGCAGGCGCCGGCGGTGGGGTGGGTGCTGAGCTCCCCACACTGCTCCGCAGGCGGTCGGTCAGCGTGGTGGAGAAGTACTTCGAGGCGTACGCGCTGGTGGGGCAGGACATCCTGGGCAGCCCGGAGAGCTGGAACAAGGTGCTGGCCCTAGTCCCGGAGGATATCCTTCCCGGAGAGGCCCTGCAGCGCTGGGGCTGGAGGGGGGGTCTGCACGGGGGGAACGGGGCTGGCAGTGTCCACCGTGAGCCTTGACCCCTGGACACAGCACCGCGAGCCACTGCAGAGCGAGTTCCCCAAGAAGCGAGACTCGGTGCAGCGCTGGGAGCTGCTGAAGGACAGGATGGAGTGTACACGGGTGAGTGACTGTGGAGCTGGCCTGGGTGTGGGGATGGGTGCTGCCCCCCACCCCCCCCGACCCACCCATCCCCCTGCAGCAGGTGGCGGGGGCCGGGAGGAGCTATGCGGACTGGGAGATCATGCTGCAGTTCTGCTTCCCCCGCCTTGACATCAACGTCAGCAAAGGTGTCGGGCACCTCCTGAAGAGCCCCTTCAGTGTCCACCCCAAAACAGGTGGGTCTGGCAGCCGGCGGGGCCTGTACCCCACGGGGACCCCCAGGCAGCGATGATCCCCAGCGGTGACTCCCCTCTCTTGAAGGTCGCATTTCGGTGCCGCTGGATCTGCAGAGGCTGGACCAGTTTGACCCCTTCACTGTCCCCACCATCAAGTATGTGAGCAAGGCTGGTGGCATTGGGGGGCAGCCCGGTCTGCGCCAGGAGCCCCCCACCACATCCCGCTGTCTCCCCCAGCTTCCTGTGCCATGAGCTGGACATGGCCGGTGATGAAGGGGAGCAGGAGGACAGTGCGGAGACGGAGCCAAAGCGCCGAGTGCGGGGTGAGTGGGGCTGGTGCTGGGGCATACTGGGGCGGGGGGGGTGACCCCACCAGCAGCTCCTGCTCCTGCTCAGCTCCTCCAACATCTTCCAGACTACAAGAAGACAAGCCTGGCACCCTACGTGCGGGTCTTCGAGCAGTTTGTGGAGGAGATGGAGCGCGCCCGGCGGGGAGAGCTGAGGAGGAGGAGTGGTGAGAGAGCCGGGGGGCGGCCGCCTGTACACCCCGAGGGGCCCCACAGGGCTCTGACAAACTGCTCCTTTTTGGTCAAACTGCCCCTTTCTCCTCTTTGCAGATCTGCAGGGTGACTTCTGAGGCCTCGCTGATGGGGCCACAGTCACCAAGGGACCAACTCCGCCATTGTCACCTCTGCCATCATCACCTCCGGCTTCCAGGATCCTGGCACCACGGGGCAGGGAACCCATCGGCCAGTGGCCGAACCGGCTCCCGCTCCCTGCCCGGGCCCTTCCCACCTGTTTGTACCTTTTTCTACACAACAACCATTAAAGTGCCTCTGGTCACCCCTCTGCTTGCGCCCCGGGACGCGCGGGGGCAGGATGGGTCCGGGGCCTGCGGCTCAGGCTCTGTCCCATCCCCGGGGACCCGGCCACTGCAGGGTCGCTGACCCCTGCACCCCCTACCCCTCAACCCTGCCCGGGGGTCCCTGCTCGTACTGGGGGTCACTGCCCCACACCCAAGGCCGAGCCCCACGTTGTGTCAGCCCCGCACCCGGAGGGGTCCCAGGTTCGTTTCCACGGAGGTCCCCGCTCCACATCGTGGGGTCCCTGCCCGATGCCCACGGGTGGAAGGGGGGGAGCGACCCGGCCGGGACCCGGAACGGCGGAGCGCGGCCGGCGGGGCGGAGCGGGCGACGGACGCTGCCCCCTGCCCCGGAAGTTCTCGCCCCCCCGGAAGTCGCGCCTCCACCGCTCGGTCTCTTTCCGCCGCCATCTTGGGCCCTGCTCCCCGCACAGTGAGTCCCGCCGCCGCCATCCGCCTCCATCCACCGCCATCTGCCGCTGCGGGGAACCGGGGGGGCTGCGGGGGCTGCGGCCGAGCCGGGAGGGAGGGCGGGGGGGCCGGCGGCGGCCCGTCCGAGGCCGCCCCTGAGGCCGTGGTGGCACCGGGCGGGCCGGCGGGGACCGGGCAGGGGCCGCCCTCTCTAGTGCGGGGGTAGAAGCGAGGGAAGCCCCGGGGGAGGCCAGACCGGCGGGACCGGGCTCGGCCGCGCCGTGCGGCGCTCGGGGCTCGCCGGGCCCGAGGTGCTCGGTAGCGCTCGGGAGGTCGAGCCGTATTCGTAGACTCGCCCGTTACCGGGGGGCGTTCGGCGTCTCTGGGCAGCGGCTTCGCGGGTGGCTTTGGGGAGGGCGAGTCACCTGCGCCCGGCCTCGGTCCGTGCGGTCCCCGGCGAGCCCGGGCCTGTTGGGTTCTCCCTCTCCCCAGACATGCCCGGCGAAGCGACAGAAACCGTCCCGGCCACCGAGCAGGAGCTGCCGCAGCCGCAGGCTGAGACAGGTGAGCCCGGGGGCGGGAGCCGGGGGACTGGCGGGGAGGCCACCGGCTGCCGTTTGTCCCCCAACAGCGGATCGGTGGCCGCTGCCGGAAGCGGTTCAAGTGACGTCCCTTGGGGTCCCTCACGTCCCAAAACATTGGGGTGAGGGTTACGGCAGCTGCGCTCCCTGCCTCCCGCGCACGGTTCCGTTACCGGTGGGAGAAGAAAGACCGTAGCCGGGTCGGGGAGCGGCCGGAGGGTGACGGGGACGGTCGGGACCACGCTCGGACGTTCACGGGTCCTTTGTGCTCCAGAACCGGCTGGGTTTGGGAAGGCAACGTGTGGCCCCGTGTCGGGACGTCACGGGGCTGGCACCGGGGCTTGGGGCACCTCGGAACTTTCCGGGCCGGCAAGTGCCAGCCCGTGGGGGCCGGTGTCCGGTTGGCGAGCGCCCTGCCCCGGTGTGCAGCGTCTCTGCCCCGGGCACAGGGATGCGCTGTAGGAGTGTTACCGGGTGTTGTTAACCGGGTGTTGTCACCCGCCGTGGGATCGTGACTGCGTGGGGGGGGGCTGTGCAACGGGTGCCGTGACTTTGGGGACCGTGAGTGAAGTTGGGGGGGATCTGGGGGGGATGCGGCCCCCAGAGACTGGCAGGGTGAGTGACGACTGTGCTGTGGCAGCTGTGACACCGCGTCCTGGGAGCTGCTGGGCTCTTGGTCTCTCTCCAGGCATAGCTGGGATTCCTGTGGCAGGGCCCCTGCCCAGCATCCCCCCCTTTCCTGGGAAGGTTTTCTCCCCCCCCGTGTCCCCCTGGCACCTTTTCTCCCCCTAAATCTGCTCTTGAGTCTCCAGCGATGTCGAGGAGCCTGCGCGGGGCGGCCGGGCTGTGGGGGGCTCAGCAGCCCCCTCGGCGTAAACATCCCCTAAAAGCTCTGTGTCTTGGGGCATTCCTGCGTCTCACTGCTTGAGGAAGGAGCCCCTGGAGAGGTGGGGCTGTCAGGGGAGAGGTGGGAGGTTGGAGATGCTGAGGAGCTGGAAACGTCGTGTTTACGGCAGGAACGTCCCCAGATGGTGTCGGTGGAGAGGGCCTGGGAGGAGCTGGCAGGGACAGAGGAGCTGCCTGCAGGAGGTTGTCCCTGTGTGGCCGTTTCAGTGGAAGCCTCGGGACCAGCTTGGCTCCTGGCAGGGCTTGTGGCTCCTCTTCGAGGTGCCCGGCACAGGATGTGTCCTGGCACCCGCTGGCATAAGACCCTGGGTGCCCAGCTCCGGGCAGGTTCCCGTCTCCTCCCAGCGCTCCACGTTTTGGGGTAGGTTGGGGAAATGGGGGTGTTGGAAGCACCTTCTGGGCCCCTGTTCTTGGGGTGGAGAAAAGGGACGTTCCCAGCAGAGGCGTTGGCGAGTGACACCGAGGCTGTGCGTGGGGCGGGTGTGTGGCCGGGCTGGTTCCGCTCCCCAGACTGGCAGCGGTGCTGGTTACACTGGTCAGACCAGCGCTGGCTCTCACAGGCTTTTTGGAGTGGTTGTCTTTGATCACCAGTTGATGCTGGGAATTGCCAACTGGGAGGGAATGGGCAATGGCTCTGGGCACGGCCGGGCTCTGGGCGGCGAGCGCGGGGTCTCGCGTTAATCCTCTTGTTCTCGCCCGTTCAGCTCCGGCCGCCCTCCCTCCCGCAGCCCCCGGTGCCGCTCCTGCTGCAGCGCCAGGTACCGGGGCCCCTCCGGCCCCCCCTCGTTAACACCGTGTGCCAATTAACCAGTTTGCCGTTCTGGGTGGTCGTGGTCACATTAACCCTAACAGCCTGCACAGGGTCACTGCGCGGGGGCCGGGGTCCCATCCCCACTCCCCTGCAGTGGTCTCGTCCCCGAAGGGCACCTGCCTGTGTCACGGTGGCAGAGCCCGGCCTGGTGTCGGTGCCACCTCCTGCTGTGCCAGCGGCTGGCAGCGGCTGAACGTCCCGGTCTGCGCCGGACCTGGCGGGACAGACGGACGTACGGACGTTCGTCTGCCGCTCAAGCAGCTGGGCATGGAGGCTGGGGGGGTGGGGAGGGCTTGGGCTGGGCTGGGCTGGCTGCCTCCCCCCCTGGCCTCCCCTCAGCCCTCCTCTCACCGGTTCGCTCTTGTTTCTCTCCCTCAGCTGCTCTTCACGCTGCCCGCTCCCCCCCTCCGGCCCCGGCCCTGCCGGCAGAGCCCCCCAGCCCTGCCAGCCCCCCGGCCCCCCTGTCCCCCCCTGTGCTCCCGGCCACGGCCATCCCAGTGCTCTCGGTGCCCCCTCTGCTCCCTGCCCTGACTCCGCAGGTCCCCTCTTCCTTGTCCCCTCCTCCAGCTCCGCAGGCCCCAGCAGGTTTTGCAGCCCCAGGATCTCCAGGGCCTGCCCCAGTTCTCCCAGTCTCTCCAGGAGTCCCGGCCCCAGTGTCTCCTGCTCCCACTGCAGTGATGGTGGCCCCCCCGGGCCCCCCCGCGAGCCCTGGTTCTCCCCCCACCGCTTTCCCCTCTCCTGTGAGAGCTGCTGCCCCTCCGAGCCCCATGGGGGCTGCAGCCCCCGCCCCTCTCCCTGGGGCAGCCCCGGCTGCTCCCCCACCGCCTCCATCCCTTGCCCTCGTGGCCTGTCCCCCACCCGTGTCCCCTGCTCCCGTGGCTGGTCCCCAGAGCCCCGGCTCTCCCCCGGCAGCCCCGCAGGGCCCGGGCACAGCCCTGGCAGCACCAGTGTCTCCTGGCAGCCCAGCCCCTTCCTCCCCCCTGCCCCCCCTTGCTCTTGCTCAGCGCCCAGCCCTGGCTGGTGCCATCTCTCCCCCTCTCCTCCTGGCTGCCCCTCTGGCACTGGCCCCGCTGTCACCCCCTGCCCCCCTGGTGCCAGCTGGGATGTCCCCTGGGAGTCCTGCTGCTGCCACGCAGGGCTCAGCCCCTGGGGCTCCAGTCTCTCCACTGGCTCCAGTTGCTAAGACTAGTCCCATAGGACCTGCCCCAGCGGCCCCGGCTGCTGGCCCAGTGGCCCCTGCAGCTCCAGCTGTGGGACACCCAGTCACTCCCTCTGTGGCCAGGACACCCCCTGGGAGCCTGGACCCTCAGGCAGCACCCGTCGCTCCTGCCCCACCTGCACCCTCCCTGGGAGCTGCCACCTCTGCCCCGGTGCCACCGGCGGCAGTGGCCACGGCTGCTGTGGCCAAAGCAGCTCCGCTGAGCCCCAGCACCCTGCCAGCAGCTCCTGTGCCTGCCGTCCCCTCGGCCCCTGCCAGCTCCTCGCCTGTCACAGCGGCTGTGGCAGCTCCAGCCACCCCTCCTGTGGCCAATGCAGCTCCTGTGAGCCCAGCCACTGCCCCCTCTGCCAGCTCCCCGCCTGTCACGCCAGCGATGGCAGCTCCAGCAGCTCCAGCCACCCCCCCTGCAGCCAAAGCAGCTCCCAAGAGCCCGGTGTCTGCTCCAGCCACCCCTCCTGGGGCCAAAGCAGCTTCCAAGAGCCCGGTCACTGCCCCCTCCGCCAGCTCCCCCCCTGTCACAGTGGCCATGGCAACTCCGGCCACTCCTCCTGTGGCCAAAGCGGCTCCTGTGAGTCCAGCCACTGCCACCTCTGCTGGATCCCCACCTGTTACACCGGTGATGGCAGCTCCAGCAGCTCCAGCCACCCCTCCTGTGGCCAACGCGGCTCCTGTGAACCTGGTCACTGCCCCCTCCACCAGCTCCCCGCCTGTCACAGCAGCTGTGGCAGCTTTGCCCACCCCCCCTGCCGCCAAAGCAGCTCCCAAGAGCCCAGTGTCTCCTCCGGCCACACCAGTGATGGCAGCTCCAGCGGCTCCAGCCACCCCCCCTGCAGCCAAAGCAGTTCCCAAGAGCCCAGTGTCTCCTCCAGCCACACCAGTGATGGCAGCTCCGGCAGCTCCAGCAGCTCCAGCAGCTCCAGCCACCCCTCCTGGGGCCAAAGCGGCTCCCAAGAGCCCAGTGTCTCCTCCAGGCACACCAGTGATGGCAGCTCCAGCAGCTCCAGCCACCCCTCCTGCAGCCAAAGCAGCTCCTGTGAGCCCGGTCACTGCCCCCTCTGCCAGCTCCCCCCCTGTCACAGTGGCCATGGCAACTCTGGCCACTCCTCCTGTGGCCAAAGCGGCTCCTGTGAGTCCAGTCACTGCCACCTCTGCCGGATCCCCACCTGTTACACCAGTGATAGCAGCTCCAGCCACCCCTCCTGCAGCCAAAGCGGCTCCCAAGAGCCCGGTGGCAGCTCCCTCGGCCCCAGCCACACCAGCTCCTGCAGCTCCACCAGCTCCACCTGCCCCCCCAGGGGCGAAAAAGCCTCCAAAGAGCAGCCGCGTGGCAGCAGCTCCAGCCTCCCCTCCTGAGGCTAAAACCCCTCCCAAGAGCCCAGTTGCAGCCGCACCAGCTCCAGCTGCCCAGCCAGCAGCCCCAGCTCCTGGCACGGCTGTGCCAGCCCCGGGGCCTCCCAGTGCTCCCCCAAAGCCGTCCCAACAAAAACCAGAATCCAGCCCTGCCGGCTCTGCCCCAGCCGGTAACTGCCCCCCAGCCGCCTCTTCACCGAGTGCTCCCCCTGCCAAGAAGCAGACCCCTCCCAGTAAAGCCACCAAGCTGGCCCCTCGCCCACCCAAAAGCCCCTCAAAGGCCCCGGCCCCTGCCAGCGCTGACGACGATGACCTGCCGCCTCTGATCCCCCCCGAGCCGCCTGCCGTCGAGCCGCCGGCACGGCCCATCCTGGTGGACCTGTCTCCCTGCACGGCCCCGGCCCCGGCTGAGGCCCCGGCTCCTCCAGCTAAGCCCATCCTGAAGAACGAGAAGGGTACTTGCCGCCTCGGTTTGCCGTGTGCATGGCGTGTCACTGGCTGCCCACCCGATACTAACCATAGACAGGGCCCGGGCACCCCGGTGCCGCGGCAGAGACCAGCCTGAGCCATGCCCGAACGAGCCGGGGAACGGGGAGGGGATGGGGCCTGCGGCTCCGGGCTCGGCATGGTCCAGGCCAGTGGGTCGGTGTCACTAACGCGTGTCCTCTGGCACGGAGCACGGTGTGGTTTGTGGTGCGGGTGCTGCTGCCTGAGCTGGCTGCTCACCGAGGCTCGGGAAGAGCCGCCACGTGCCTGTGTCCTGGTGTGTCTGTGTGTCCAGCCTCTGCTGGGGGCTTCCTCGTGTCCGTCTGCCAGCGCAGGGGAGGTGTGGGCAGTGCTGGTGCCAAAACTGGTCTATCCCTGCGCTCTGGGGACACACCTCTGCCCGACCATGGGGATCCCTCCGGCGCGCACCGGCACCTGCAGGGCTCTGCCGCGAGCTCCCGCACGCGCTTGGCGCGGCCGTGGGCCAGAGGCCCCTCCCCAGGCACGGGGACAGAGCTGGACTCAGGTAACGGCAGCGTGAGGGGGTGTCGTGATGTTGTGCGTCCCCCCCGGTGAGTCTGGGGACGCCTGGCTCCGCTTCGCTCGCTCCAGCGTGGTCAGACACGGCCGTGCCGCGGTTCTCCGGCGAGCGGTGGCACAGGAGCAGGCAGCCCTGTGACCTCCGCCCTGGCTCTGGCAGCCTCCTGGCCCAGGCCACCCTGAGCAGGCCGTGGTGCCTTCCCTGCTGGGGGTTTTGGGGTGACCATGGTGACATCACAGGGGCTTGGTGAATTGGGTCTCTGTGTTGGAGCTGTTGCTGGGTTTGGGGGAACTGGGGAGCCCCCGGCAGCACCCGCCAGGCTGCGGCTGACTCGCCACCCTGCAGTCAGCTCCCACTGTCCTGCCTCGAACTGGGGGAGTGGCTCACACTGGGGCTTCCTGGGGCCTCGGTTTCCCTCAGCCAGCCTCCGGGCACCCGCCGTGCTCTGGCACCACAGCGAGAGCCACCCTCGTGCCACCTGCTGCCAGTGGCAGTTGGGGTTGCAGGGACAGCTCCTTCCACGACCGCTGGCAGCCAGAGCCCCAGCAGCGGCTGCGCTGAATCGGGGCGGTTCTTGGATCTTGCCGCGTCCCCTGGACCCTCCCGGGCCGGGCAGTGACGGGTGTTTGTTCCCTAGGGTCCGGAACAGAGTCTGACAGCGATGAATCGGTACCAGAGCTCGAAGAGCAGGACTCCACACAGGCCACGACGCAGCAGGCGCAGGTAGGGCCCGTGGCGCGTCCCGGCAGCGGGATCTGTGCGGTGCCGTGGGATTCTCCGGGATTTTCTCTCTCCGCAGCTCGCAGCAGCAGCTGAAATAGATGAAGAACCCGTCAGCAAAGCCAAACAGAGCCGGAGCGAAAAGAAAGCGCGGAAGGTGAGGCGGGGGATGGATGAACCAGGGACTAGGGTGGCTGAGCTCTGCTGTGGGTCTGCCCCAGTGTCCCCGAGCGAGCCCTGCTTGGGGTTCCGTCTCTTCCTGCCCTCAACTTTCCTCTTGTATTCTCCAGGCAATGTCTAAACTGGGCCTTCGTCAGGTGACAGGAGTCACCAGAGTCACCATCCGGAAATCCAAGAACATCCTCTTTGTCATCACAAAGCCAGACGTGTACAAGAGCCCGGCGTCAGACACCTACATAGTCTTCGGCGAAGCGAAGGTGAACTGATGCTCGCCGGCGATGCGCGGTTCCGCCCGGGCTGCCGCTGCCAGGTCCTGGCTGCCACGGGCCCCCCGAGGGACGTGGGGAGGCCAAATATCCAACCTAAACCTCTCCGATTCTGCTTCTTCCCCGCTCCAGATCGAAGACCTGTCCCAGCAGGCCCAGCTGGCAGCTGCCGAAAAGTTCAAAGTGCAGGGAGAGGCTGTTTCAAACATCCAGGAAAACACACAGACCCCCACCGTGCAGGAGGAGAGCGAGGAAGAGGAGGTACGGCCCCAGCCAGCCCCCTCAGGGCTGAGCCGGCCACTGAGCAATCCCCAGTTTGGGTTGAAACCTCTGGGTTTCTTTACTTCATCCCCATCTCCACCAAAGGCAGAGGATCCATCCCCAGGGCTGGGCCCTGCCAGGTCTCGCCTCCCAGCTTCTGCGTGGTCCGAGCAGGACCTGCCCCGGGCTCCTCTGCGGTTCCGGCGCCAATCCCAGGC
Source organism: Megaceryle maxima (assembly GCA_024605025.1). NCBI lineage: Eukaryota > Metazoa > Chordata > Aves > Coraciiformes > Cerylidae > Megaceryle > Megaceryle maxima. The sequence continues at coordinate 891 of JANHGN010022336.1, read as the reverse complement.
TCTTGTCTCCTTCAGGTTGACGAAACCGGCGTCGAGGTGAAAGACATCGAGCTGGTGATGTCCCAGGCGAACGTGTCGCGAGCAAAGGCCGTCCGTGCCCTGAAGAACAACAGTAACGACATCGTAAACGCCATAATGGTGAGTGTCACCCGGCCGGGCGTCCCCGGGGGGCCACGGGGCTCAGTGCCACCGGCCGGGCTGGTTCCTAACCTGCCGCTCTCTCCGCTCTCCCCACAGGAGTTGACGATGTAGCTGCAGAGGGTGGAGTGTTTTTTGGCGTTTCAGAGAAGAGTAAAATGCAACTAAATTTAAAATTTGTACTATTTCTATCCATTAATAAAAGTTGTGGCTTATTGTTGGTGAAACACGTTCCGCTCCAGCTTTGTCTTCGCTGGGCGCCCAGGCCCCAGGGTGGAGCTTTCCGCCCGGGAAGATCCCGGCCCCGATACTGCTCCGGAACAGCACCTGCCCCATCCCTCATTTCCTTCCTGTCCCGAAGGCCAGCGGCTGCACACCCGGAGCCAGCACCGGGCCACAGGTGCCGGGTGAGAGGCTGAGGACCCCCCTCGCAGAGGAGCGAGGTGCCCCCCACCCACCCCTGGCCGCGACCCCCACGGTGCCGGCACCGTGCTGCTTTCAGCCGCTCTCCCCCCGGTGCTGCAAAGGCCGTTTCAGAGCTTTTAAAGCCGAGGAGCGACGCGGGGGCTGGGGCTCGGGCTGCCGGTGCCTGCCCTGCCCGGGGGAGACCTGGGCCAGGTCCCTGCCGCACCGGGGATGGTGAAGGGGCCTGGCTGGGAACAGCCCCGGGGCTTGTGCGATGACTGAGCCCGAGGGGCTGCGCTGCGGGGGAGGGGTCAGTGCCCCGTCCCCCGTGTCCTTTTCACCCCCCCC